>QANZ01006613.1:5595-23838 GCA_003254925.1 Chamaecrista fasciculata
TGAGATATCTAAAAGATATCCCATATCTTAGAGATATCCTAATTGGATTAGGATTCCCTAAAACTAGGAATGAGAACACTATAAATAGAGGCTCTAGGCGCCTATTTGGAGAACAACTCACAACACAGATTAATTCTTAGTCAGACTAAGAATTCGCCTAGAGCATCTATAGAGAGTGAAAAATTGCCAATCCCAAATTAGTCTTGATAATCAAGAACACATCTTGATTATTCAAGAACCATAGATATAGTTCCCGTTTTCACTTAGGAAGAAGTGAAGGAGGCTAGCACCTAGGCATCTGCCAAACTGCTCGTGTGGATTACTGGTAGAGGAAGGACACTCTGTGGACTTCTCAAATTCGCGAATACGATAAGTCACCGATCAAAACTAGGTAAACATCTTCTCTAATCTGGTATAAACATAGTTAGTGGATCCTGGAAGGAATCACAGAGTTAGCCTTTTAGTTTTAATTACGATTTAGTCCAAAATTTTAATTTTCTTCCGCTGCGCTCCCTCTGTGATTTCACCAACAATAGCCTCATTGATAAGAGCAGTGAGACCCTCAGCAGCCAGAATAAACAGGTATGGGGAAATAGGATCACCTTGCCGAATGCCCCGATTGGGAGTAAAATTTTGGCCAAGCACCCCATTAAATTTTATCTTGTAAGAAACGGAAGAGACACATGTCATTATAAGCCTCACCCAATGATTCTGAAAACCAATCGCCAACATCATCTCTTCTAGGAAACTCCACTCAAGGCGATCATAAGCTTTACTCATGTCCAGCTTAACCACCAGGGAGTTGCTTTTCTTCCCTCCCCTAGACTTTAAACTATTGAAGATCTCATGGGCTATGATCACATTATCTTGAATTAAGCGGCCCTTAACAAAACCACTCTGGTTGTCGGAGATGAGGAGATTCATTATATTCTTCATTCTCTCAGCAAGGATGTTTGTTATAATTTTATAGATAAAATTACAACAGCTAATGGGACGGAGTTGACCTACCTCTTCAGGAGAGTTGACTTTCGGGACCAAAGTGATGTGAGTCTCATTTATCGACTTTGGAAGCCTAGCAGTGCTGAAAAATTCTCTGACTGTTCTGATGACGTCTTCCTTGACAACCTCCCAATGATGCTGGAAAAACAGCCCATTCAAACCATCAGGGCCCGGGGCTTTATGAGCACCCAGGTCAAACACTGCTTTTTTCACCTCCCATTCCTCAACTGGTCTAAGCAGCCTGTCATTCATGTCACTAGTGACCCGAGGTTGAATGAGCCTGGTAATCGTTTCAATACCACTCGGGGTTGATGATTTGAATAGATTTGAGAAGTGATTCGTAATCATTGCTTGCAGCTCATCAGGTTCGCTCACCCAAGTACCATTAGCATCTTTTAATCTTGTAACCCGGTTTCGGGCTCTCCTCTGAATGGTAGTCGAGTGAAAATACTTAGTGTTCCTGTCCCCCTCTTTAAGCCACTTCAGCCTTGATCTAGCCTTCCAATATAACTCCTCTTGCTCCCACAGCCTATTTATTTGATCCCTGCACTCTCTGATTTCCTCCATTCTTCTTACGGAGACATCCTCATTTTCAAGCTTTTGCTAATCTCTTCTTTAATTTTCTAATCTGCAGGTCTGCCCGTTTGAAAGTCTGCATATTCCACTGCTCCAAATCCCTTCTAACAGTAGAGATTTTTTCCTCTATAGAGTCATTTGTAATCCCCTTCCAACTATTCTGTATAACAACCGGGAGCTCTTCATGTTGTTCCCAATATTCCTCATAGCAAAAAGTCTTCTTCCTTCTCTCACCATCCTGCATAAGCTGAATGACCAACGAAGAATGGTCAGATCCTATCGGCGGGACTGCTGTCATAGAGGCATCAGGGACCAAAAGTTGCCAGGCTGCATTGCACAAAACTCTGTCAATTCTTTCACGGACATGCCCATCCGCCCTATTGTTGCTCCAAGTGAACCTGCATCCCTTAAGTTCCATATCCACCAACCCATTTCCATCCACAAATTCTCTAAATCTCTCAATTTGTCTGCTTTCCCGAGGCCTTAAACCCTGCTTTTCACTTTGGGATATTATATCATTGAAGTCCCCCATGCACATCCAAGCTTGATTAAGTGGGATACGAAACTGAGAAATTTTATCCCAAGTTCTAGTTCTGAGGTTAAAGTCAGGATCCCCATAAACACCAGTCACATACATAGAGATATTCATATTATATATTTCCACTTTAGTGTGGATAAAGTTTTTACAATATGATATAATAGAAATATTAACATCATGGGCCCAAAACAAAGCCAGCCCTCCTGATCTCCCTATGGCTTCCACCATAAATACATTTGGGAAGCCCAAAATATGCCTAAGATTATCTATCTTCCTCTTCTTTGCCTTGGTTTCACAGAGGAACAAAATACTGGGGTGGTAGAAGGACACCAAGTCCTTGAGGGAGCGAACTGTCAGGGCTACCCCAATGCCCCGACAGTTCCAGCTCACAAAGGTCGTCATGGCCCCCTGTGGGGCAGTACAAGGCCCGCCACCCCGGCTTCATACGTCGTTTGAACAGCTTCCAACGTTTGAAAACCTTGATCAACACTGTCTTCAGCTTCGTCTTCTGGCTTCCAACCCTTCAGGAGAGGCCAACCATACCCCTTAGTAAGCTTCCTGTTCTGTGAGTCCTCCTCACTGTCCTTGTCATCCTCATCTCTATGCCTTTTCAATCGTAGCCTGTTCTTCAAGCTATCTATTAGGTCACTCGGATCCTTCTGCTGCCCATTATACTCTTCCACCTGAGCCTCCGTGTCATCCTTGTCCTCAGGAAACTCAACTATGTACTGCTGGGTTGATTTAGACTTGTGTTTTTCACGTGGAGCCCAAATGACAATTTCCTTCCCCTTCCCTTCTAACTTCTGGTTATCTTCCTTTTTATCCCGCTGAGCTTCCTCCAGGAGACCCAAACGTTCCCTGCATATTTGTATCTCTTCTCTAGTTAGGTCCATATCCAAATTAATAAGCTTATTGGCACTATTTCCGTGTGGTTCGGGCCTTTTTGGTGAGAGCATATCAGTTATGATGATAGGCTCTTTAAGCCCAATATCTTCTTTCTCCAAACCCAAGTCTTCAATGTTCTTTGGGCCCAATCCAGGTTGGAGTTGCCCACTTTCCAGGTCAATGCAGGCTAAGTCTTGTAGTGGGCCTTTGCAAGGCCCAATATACTCGTTCTTCTTTGGACCAGCTGACTTCCTCTCTTTTTCTGTAATTATATCTTCCTTTTCCTTCTCTCCCATCCTTTCAACACCTGTCCCTTCTCTGACTTGTTGTGCTGCTCGATGCCTCTGACTTGGCCCACCTCCTTTTTCCACATAGATAGCCGCCATTTGCCTTGCAGCCGGTTCTTTCATTGTAGCAGGTTCTGTCCCATCCTTTCTGTACCTCGTACTCTCCTCACCAACTCCTACTCTTTGCCCTCCCTCTTCACGACTTTCCCTTCCCGGCGCGTGAGATTCACCTCCACCCCCCTGAAACTGCCTCATACCCGCAGCATTGCTTGGTATTTGCTTAAGCGGCGGAACACCTAGTCCTGGCCCATACCGAGGCTTATTTGGGTTCCATAAAGCCATCTCCATTCTTCTCCTGCAATCCTTTTTGCTGTGTCCCAGCATCCCGCAATTATAGCAGTAGTCCTGCAATTTCTCATAATGGATCCACACCCAAGCATTGGGGAAGTCCTTTCTTGGGATCCAGAAACCAGTGATCAATGGTTTCTCTACATTTACCAGGACCCTAGCTCTCAGGAAACCTCTAACTATCTTGTGTCCAACCAGCGGGTCTTCCACTTCCTCTATCTCACCAACCATACTAGCTATCTTCTTCGCATTCGCCAAAGAAAAACCTTCTAGAGGGACCCCATGAATCTGTATCCAGAACGGACAGTAGGTATAGTTAACTTCGAAGATTGAGATCTCTGGAATCCATCTTTTAAGGCATAGTAAGCTCCCAAGAATATTCCATGGCGCTTCCTCCATGATTCTCTGGGGAGTTGATGCTTCCGAAAAATTGAACAGGTAGGTGTTGGTGGATAAGTCGATAATATGCATGTCCCTTGGAAAACCCCAGCTCTTCATCACCATCTCTTTCACTGTTTTCTTATTCTGTGGTTTGTCTGATATTAGTCTCCCAACCAGCGCATGCTTTGCAACATCGACAGTCTTCCCATAATCACGATCCAGTTCTATGAATGCGCCTTCTGTGCTGGCTCCTTCTCCCTCCCTCATATTCGCGTTCTGACTTGGAGAGTCTTCTTCACTGTCCATAACAAAAAAAGAACCAGATGCTATCTCCACTAAAAGAGTTAAAAAAAGACAAAAGGGAACGAAGCAAAAACTTTTAGCGAACTCCTTCTATAAAGGAGGGGATACAGGTCTCCGCCTTTGCCAATATTAAACCCTTAGAACTAGCAGAGAGAGAAGCTCTTCCATGGGGCAGAAGAGAGGATTTAAGTATATTGTGATGATATATTGATAATGTACAAAACTTGTGATTGAGAGGCTCCCTCAAAGACTCAAACTTCAAATATGATTTATGTAAATATAAATTTAAATTCTTCTATACTATTTGATTTATCATGTAAAAAGAAAAAATACTTGGCTCTTATTTTCATTGATAAATCTTATGACTTACACCTGCTGGACTTGAGACATACAAGAGGAAGAGAAACAGAGAAAAAGAAACAGGATGCAATAGTTGAACCCAGGCCCACAACAGAAGTGAAAAGGAAAAAAAAAAGGGCAAGATGCTAATTGGACCTACAGAAAAGAGTGAAAAGATAATTGCATTGGGAAATGAGGGTGTTTGGAAAGTGTATTAATAGACTGTATTATGTTAAGATAGGAAAAGGAAAATATTAGAAAATGGTTTGGGAGAGAATCTGGCCTTTCTTCTAGTGAAGTGTCTCTTATGTTGTATTTCTTCTGTTTTGAGTTTATTATAGTGCTGGTGATGAAGTACAATGGCTTCTATCATCTTATAATAAATATATATGTAATAAAAAACACTTATACAAGTTTAGTCTTTAGAGAAGTGGTGTTGTACTGTTGTTAACTTGTAATTTTGGGCATTGTTGATTTCTTGCTACCACACGAAGAAGATAGTTTTTTGGATATGGAGCTGGAACAACAGGTGAAAAGAATAGATCTTTAGTGAAAAAATGGACCACATATACATTGCATTAACACAAATGAACAAAAACACCAAGGCCTATGAACATAAAGTAGAAACTATATGCAAAACAAAGCTGGCACACCTAGCCTTTAGTCCTTTACATTCCTCCCATTTTTACCTTTTGTTTTTTTTTACCAGCACTCTCAGTAAGTAATGTTATTTCTATGTACACTGTGTAAGATGAGCAATATCAATTTCTTCAGGATATTTAAATGTGTCAGCTGCTCCAAATTTACGACGAGCTTCTACAGATTCTTCATCATCATCATCATCATCATCATCATCATCACTGTCGTCTTCATGGTTATCGGGTGAGGTGGGGTCATCGACACTTTGAGATCGGCAGCCGGGGTTGGCAAGCATGTTCACTTGACCATGGTGAGATATCTCTATGACAACTGTGTCATCATCTTTTGGAAGAGGTTGCTTCCATGGCTCTCCATCAATCCTCATGAATGTACTATCTGCTGCTCCCTTACGAAACTCAAACCGGATGCTGCTGGTCTGTAAAAAGATGGCATCACAGATAAGAAAGGTTTCGACAAAGAAAAACTAATAAAATGAATATTATAATCTTTTGGAGATAACCAAAGTCCCAGGTTGGAGAAACAAGAGAATGTTCAAGGATATATAATGTGAGGATTTTAATACAAATTAACCTTAAACATTTTGGTCAAATAGCATATTTTACATCTATACTTATACACAAGCCTAACACTCTATCGCACAAACTTGGACCAAGATCATCAAATCTCAACAGAATCTTCTGAAGTCTTGAAGAAGTGAAGTTCAGAAAGAGAGTGAAATAAGGGAGTAAATCCCATACAATAAGCTGTGTTTCCCTAATAAAAAGATGGGTTCTAAAAGTTACAGCAGACCCAGAACATTTTGGAGGACCATAATTGGATTCTACATCTAATGATAATAGTAGAGAGACGGATCATTTGATTCTGTATTAATCCATTTTTGTTTCTTTTCATAAAAAACTTACTCTTATGTCTTTACAATTTACCCAAACTATGATTTAGTCCTCGAATATTGGAAAAACACTTTATTTATCCCCAAATTTTTCATAAACATAAACTATTTAGTCCCGTGGATAAAGTTTCAAGGACTAAATAGTTGACGTTTACAAAACAATTTAGCGACCAAAAAGAATATTTCTAATACCTAAGGAGTAAATCATAATTTTGTAACAAATAAAGGGGCCAAAAAATAAGTTTTCTCATTCTTTTCATGAGTAAAAAGCAAGAATGTTTGGAAAATCATAGAACTTTTCATAGTTTCACCTGTGCCAAACGAGTCCCATGCCCTTTTGGAGCTAGCAAAACAAGACCATGCCAGGCATCTCTAAATCCAACTACTTCAATTAGGCCATCATCCACGTATGGAGGAGTCAGGTCCCTCTGTAATGCAGAATCAAATACAAACATTTAAATCTAAAAGCATAAATCTGCATGGAAGTTGTCAAAATAATGCATGCCTACAGGCTACAACAACGAAAGTTTAGATAAATGCAACATTAGGAATGTTGACGAGAGAAAATCCAGTACTTACGTAAATTGATTTATTTCTATTTGGTTTTCCCCAGGGATTGAGCCCACCAGAAAAACTGGGCAAGTTGAGGCAAACTATAGACCGTATGCTGTAATAGAAAGTCAGAGAAGTTTTAGTTATATAAGAAAAATTATGATTCATATAATCATGACAAGAAATCACCATTAGGAATGCATCTACGGAGTAATTTGATGTAATAAACCAAAATTATAGCAGGTCAAGTCCTATTTTCCTTTTAAGTTCGCATTTTCTTCCTCCCTCTTTCATTAGAAAGCAACAGATTTATGGCTAGTTTTCTTTATAGCTAGAAAATTCAGACCTAAGGCAACAGAAGCTTTGACAGGCCATGGAAATAAATGGACTAAAAATAAAGCATACACATGATGTTTGAAGTCATCAAGATTCAAGGGGTCCATTAAAGTGAAGTATCACTGACTTCCTTTATTGCTTTTAGTTAGATTAAAGTGACATTCACAAAAATATAGAGTAAACTAACATTTTGGTCCTGAGATTATATGATCACTATCAGTTTAGTCTCTAATTTATTGAAATGTTTGATTTAGTGTTCGAAAATCCATGACTCTGTTGCAAGTTGGTCCCTCAAAGAATATCTTATCATTGTACAACTCAGTCTCTACAGGGACTAAATTGCAATAAGTCATAAATCTTTTGTGACTAAATCAAACATTTCAAAAATCTAAAGACTAAAATAACAACGCCTATGTAATCCAGGAACTAAATTGATTGTTTACAAAAAATATATACAACAAAATAACTCACCTGGGATGTATCTGGAGTTCCTCCCATCGACCTTCCCTTTTCATTATTTTAACCTTTGTCAGCTGAGCAATGTTCCTGTGACAAAATCATACAATTTGGGCTCAGTATTAGACTACCCTAATAGATGGCAATAAGTAAACTAATAGGTAATAACTATGGGAGAATGCTTTCTGTAGCATCATTCTCATTTCATAATACTCTGTACAAGTAAAGCTTGTCACTTAAATGAAAAAATTGGGTTTTGTGTAGTTGTAGTCAAAATCTTGCCCAAATAAAAAGAAAAATTCAAAGGAAACTCATAGCTTGATCAACCCCTGCCATTTTTTTTAAACAATTAAATTCCACATTATCTCTCAAAACAATGGAAAATTATCACGCCAATATCCATAAATACACAGCATGGACACAAAAGATACAAAACTCCCACTTGGTAGTATATTATTGCATGCTATTTATGAACATATATAGTTCTTATCTTCTGCCAAAATCAACGCCAATATGAAGAAAATCAATGCCTCTTTAGCAACTAACCGGGATGAAGGATGAAATAGCGAAGGACAGAACCACCCTTGTTTACACCCAAGCTTCAGATATGCACTCTGTTAAGCAATGCAAAAGCATTATAAGAAGAGGTAATTACTAGCAGGTAGTGTGATAGAAAAGGATAAAGAGTCAACCTAATTTTTACCAAATATTTCTAATATAGCATCAAAATCTAATGATATAAAATATTTATCAAATTAAAGTAGCTGCCTCATAAACAACTGTGAGAATTGAATAAACTATTCAGACTCTTGATCATTATAATTTTGCAGCAATAAATTCCAAGGAATATTTTACTTGCTGTTAAAAGCAATCAGCTTATATTTATGGTAAACTTGACGATCAACTAAAGATATGTTTAAATGTGGATGGATTAAAAAGTATGTATCATCAACTGTGGCCACTTTGTACTATCAGGAACATATTTAATCTGTCCTTGTTTTTTTTTTTAGGAATACTTAATCTGTCCTTGTTTTGGTTATAACTTTAGAATGATCTTATACAGGCCACAGGAGTGAAGAACTAGAAGTAATAGGATAAGAAATACTCCGGAATTTTAGAATATGACACCTGATTATATAGCTGGTTTTTAAATCTTTCTGGATGCAACTTTCTCTCAGAGTGAAATGCATATGATACTTGAGCATCCATTCCTGCATAGAATACCACAAATTTAAATAAACTTGTTGATTTCACCAATCTATTTGTTTCAAATTTCTATTTAGTCGTTCCATCCATAGATCTAACGTATTGCCACTGAGTTTCTATTTTGTGACCCACAATAAGTTTCCAATTGCACAATTTTGAAATGTTATTAATTGCATTTTCCATTAACCCAAAATATAACTTAAACTTTTAAAATTTACTGGAATTTCTTACCCATGCTAAAATAGTTCCAAAATCCCCCTCGATAAGTGTGGTAACCCTCCTGAGAACAGAATAATTCACCAATGAGAAAGTTAGTAATGGCACACTCAGCATTTTAATTCATCAGTAATTCTAACATCGCACAAGATCCAGCATTTTAGAATAGAATAAAATTTTCAGTTCAAAACGCAAAACTTTTCTAACAGTCAGAAACTAACATAAATCCTCAAACTTCTTGTTACTTCTTTAATATTCAAAAACTTCCAAGACTGTCCTTCAAATCTTATTCTGTTATAGCAAGCCTTTCTAATTTTTATGTTAAGCTTCCAATGATATTTCTAAAAATGTTCTGTATACAGTTTAGTAAAAGGCACAAAGCACCAGCCATAAAAAATAGAGTGTATAAGTTCAAATCAAAGATGGCAAAAGCCTTCACAAGAAATCAGAAGAAAGCCAGAAGTCCAGATTGAAACCAGAAATTCCAACTCATTTTTCAAAGTATGACAGAGAAGATATTTTTAATTAAGACTAGCAAAAATGAGCTAGTTTTCTGTACTGTTCAGACATCTCCACGGACTTCTTAACTTAAATAGCACTCTGACTATCTTTCTTTTTTTCTCCTTTCAAAACTCGAACAATTTTTTTCCCCATATGATCCAGATTTGAGGTTTGATGTGACATTTATTTTTATAAGTTTGTTGTGCCAGAAAAATAATACGATGTAGCAGAAAAGAAATATCAAAACATCACATCTGGTCTATTATGGGAAAAAATCTTCCTTTGTAGAATAAAATATCTCTAAAGTTCCCTTCAAGTCATTAATTGTTTTAATTACGTCATCTGACCCCTTTGAATCTCCTTTATGGTCAACAAGGTTAAGTGACTTTGGTCATTTTGCAGAACCCAGCTTATAGAGTTTCAAAACTTTTTATTAGCATGCACATTTACCCAAAGAAAATAAGCATATATTAAAAGAGGGGGAAAAAGAACTCACCATGTTCAGCTTATCTGTTGAGGAAACACGATGAAATGCATGCAAAGAATGAGGCAGCTCAAGAGGTGGAATAGGGTCACAAGAACCTTTCTCTGGAGCTTTCATTCTCATTATTATATGCCAGCTGAAAAATAAAATCGGCACTTTTAGAAATAAAAATTAAAATCATCACAAACAGAAACAACAATATTCTTGAATACAAAAATTTAGTTTAGATAAAATTACTAAAATTTGGTCATATCCTATGAGATTATTTTTAGGTTCATACCATGATATATGACTAATTTTCATTAGCAAATCCAATATGAATCTAAAAGTTCAAATATTAATGGAGGAGGCAATACCTGTCTATTTTCATTTCTTTTGCAGCTCTTACTTGATTCAGGAAATATACCACAGATTGGCGATCCGTGCCAGGATTTTTCTTTCCCTGTAAATGAAAAAAGATTATATTCTTCACTTAAATTCAGCCATGACTAATTAGGCGAATCACTCGTGCATAAGTGCATTTGTTGAATTCACATAAATTTCCAAGTCTGCAACTTCTAGATAACACATGTAAATAAAACAAACTGAAAATTTGTGCCTGGAGTCAACTGTAAAAACAAAAAGGTAACAATCACCCATAGTTTATACTTTATACCTATGAATGACCATAATATGGACATACCAATTTGCATAAGAGCAGGATACTGATATAAGGTAAAGAACTTTTTAACATTAAAAAGTTCATTCTCCAAATACTCACTGTTTTAGTGAAAATTGATTCAGGTGATCACCATGCTTTGCTATGATATGATTTCGAGTAAATTAGCATTTTAATCCATGAATCTTTGAAATGTTTGATTTAGTTCCTAAAAGTTCATGACTCATTGCAAATTAGTCCTTCGGCCTTCCGAGAACACCTTACCACTATACAACTCAGTCCCTTGATGTACTAAATTGCAACGAGTCATTAATTTTCGGGAACTAAATCAATCATTTCAAAAATTCAATAACTAAACTAACAGCGCCTATATAATCCGAAGACTAAATTGATAGTTTACTCATATGAATTCCGTAGAATTAGATAACTATAGAAATTACCCAGCCAAATGAAAAGTGGAGATTATTTCCTGTCCCCAACGGTACTGTAGCGATAGGTGGTGGTTTAGATAGTTTAAGATCTGAGACCACTCCAAGAAGCCAGCCGGCGGTACCATCTCCACCTGCAACCTATATTTCAAGAAATATGTTGGTAATAAGTACAGATAACAAAGATCTTGTTATGCACTTTTGAATGTGCCTATTCAAGAGATAACAGTATTAAAAAAGTTTTTCAGAAAAAACTTACAATTATTCTCAGTCTCTTCTCAATTTCAGCAGCCAAATTATCTTCTTTATACTTGAGCGTTTCTAATGTAACATAAAGCTGATGCAGCACTTTGTCAGGAGCCTTTTCTCCCAAATCAATAACCTGGAAACTAATTTTGATTAACTTACCACCAATCTAATTATGACATTTAAAGGAGAATACTACCAATTTAGTCCCTGGATTATATAGAAGTTGTAATTTTAGTCCTTGAAGTTTCTTTTTCTTATGGTGGATTAAAAGAGTCAATTCCACAAGTCCTTGAATTTTCAAAATGATTGATTTAGTTTCCAAAAATTCATAACTCTTTGTAGTTTAGTCCCTTCAGAGATTGAATTGTACAATTGTAAGACGTTCATGAAAAGACTAACTTGCAACAAGTCATGAATTTTCAAAAGCTAAATCAAACATTTCAAAAGAAGGAACTAAAATGACAAAGTTAATATAATCTAAGGATTAAAATATTAGTTTACTAATAAAAAAAAGGGGAAGTCCCATTTTATCAATAATGTGCGACAATGTAGTGAATATACCTGGTTTTTATTTAGAAGAGAACAGTAGGTAACAAGAAGTTCCCGGCCAAGCTGACCGCCGCTTTTTGAATTAATAAAGACAATTACAGGACAAGTAGGTACATGGGAGCCACTTTTGACCTCAGATCCTGGTACAAGTATGTGATCTGGAATGCAGAAGTCCTCTAAAGTTTCAATGGAATTATTAACATCACCCATTGTCACTTCCCAACTGCACAGTTTTATTACATAAAAACCATTAAATATGAATTTAATTATCTATCAGGTGAAAAAAATTTCTAACCAAAGAGTTCCTTTCTTTATATTATAGCACATAATTGAAAGACATGTAAGCATAGAAGTCAAAATCAAAATATTTCAAAGAGATATTTTGTATAAGAAACTTAACATTCAAGGTTGGCTGCCCAAAACTAAGTCATTTTCATTCTTGTATCAAGCAAGGGAAGGGTATACGTCAAGATAATGGACTTCTAGAGCCCCCCATGCTTTCAAAGAAAATTATTCAATTTGAGAAAACATAATTTTCGGTCTCTGAATTTGCCCCCAAAATAAGATTTAGTCCCTAAATATTAGAAATATAAATTTTTATCCTGATTTAACTTGCTTGGGATTAAGAAGTTGATGTTTAATCAATTAATTTCTATAACTTTAGTATAATCAAGCAAAATACAAAAGCTGCACTAGTATCATCAGCCTTCAAAAACCCAATCGTTTTCAATGTTCAACAGAAGAGTTGTCATTATTCATATAAGATGAAGATCACAAATATATAGACTCTCAAACAATATGCCTTCATGTACCTATCCCCTAGTAATTTAGTAGGAAGCTATAAATTGAACATCTAATATCCCCAAATCCCATTTTCCCATAAAGAAAAAATAATTTGTTCAGTTCAGTAAGCCCCATTCTAGTCAAATTCAAGATTCAAGGGCCTTCACAAGGATTAACAATGAAATCTAAGATTCCAAGAATCCCTTTAACTAAAAAAATCATTAAACACAAAAACACCAAATTCATTGAAGGAATAAGATTCCCAAGAAAAAGGAGACAGATGCTTTACCAGTTCACCTAAATGGGAATTTCGCAGAAATATTCAACTATTCAATGAATAATTCGAAGATGCTGCTACAACAAAACAGTGCTCTTGCTGAACAATCTCCAGATTCCTTAAAAGGGTATTTCACCAAAAGGAAGCAGAAAGGTGAAAAGTCGCCGAAAAGATGGCAATGGAGAAGAAGATGAGAGTAGGAGGAGTAATGCGAAAAGAAAGAATGCGAGATAGTTTCGGCTTTTGGGATACTTTTGACGGATTTGATATTTGAATGTGTGAATAATGCGTTCATATGCATTTATAAACATATACATACATACATACTTATATAAATAGGTCAAATAGTTATTTTAGTCCTCAAATTATAGAGTCAGTTTCCTTTTGCTCATAATACTATTTTATTATTTAATCCTCAAACTTTTGCATTTATTTCATTATTATTAATTCAAAATATAATTTTATTTAGTTTTCTCTATTATTTCTAACTTGAATAGTTGAAATTGATCATTTATGTCGTGTACATATTGTAACATTTAAGTTGCCATAGAAAAAAAAAATTTATTCTTTAAAAGAAAAATCATGTATTGAGAAGGATTTTTTTTTTCTATTTGTTAACTCACTTATAATAATACATATAAGAGAGAATAGTTTGTCTCAGCTACACAGGTTAAGAATAACACAAAATCATATTTTGAACTAATAGTAAAACAAATGTAAAAATTTGAGGATCGAAATGAAACAAAAAAGATAGCTTTAGGATCAAGATGAAATTGACTCCATAAATTAAGGACTAAAATGATATTTTGACTTACAGTCTATGGATATGGTAAACAAAAGTTAGCCATGTAGAGATCTATAACGCGTGGCGTCTTGTGGGCTCCACATTCCAACGGAAAGCTTATTATGACTTGGAAATTTCTTAGAAACATGTCCATTTCTGTTTTCTTTTGTCTTTCCTTCCAAAATTTGAAATTTTCCTTTGCATTCTTCCAAAAGACACGGTCAATGAAAGGCAAAAACATCCATTTCGTTTAAACTTTATGGTACGGTAAAAGATTTGTCGATGCCCCTAATATTTGGGGTTAGTTTCAGTTATACCTTAAATATTTATTTTGTGTCAGTTATGCTCCCAATATTTTATATTGTTGTCAATTATACCGGATAATATAAGAAAAGAAATGACCTATTGAATGACACCACACCCTGACTTAGGGTGTGATCAAAGACATCACGTCCTGAGCAGGGGCATGGTCGCCCGAAAAGGCCACCATGCCCCAAGACAGGGCATGGTCGCCCAAAGGGCCACCATGCCCCAAGCAAGGGCATGGTCGCCCCATGTGAGGGTTTCGACCAAGACCCAAAATTTCAAGAAAAATTTTAAACCAATCATATTGATTTCCTTATGTATCAAATACATAAAATTTGCACCAAACTTTAGATTAGGTTCGACAAATTCATGTGGTGGATTTTCACAAAATTAAGCATACGAATGAAAAACCGTAAACATCCAACTTACATCTCATGTACATTCATAAACTAGAATAAACACAAGAATAGTGTGGCTTCTGATACCACTGTTGGGAAATTATAGAGCGAGCGCAGCGGAAAAAGAGGTAAAAATTAAAAAAATTTCGCAAAGCCTATAATTCCCTTCCAGGATCCACTATCTATGTTTATACTACTAAGGGAAAGAAGTTTACCAAAAACAATCGGTAGCTTTGAATTGCGATTCAGAGAAGTCCACAGCAACGCGTGTCCTTCCTCTGCCGGTGATCCACACGAACAGTTTGGCAGACACCCAGGTGCTAGCCTCCAATCTCTTCTTCCCAAGAGATTACAGGAACTCAATCTACGGATCTTGATTGTTCAAGAACAATTCTTGAACCCCAAGATAAAGTGGCGCACCAAAAGAGATGAACCAAGAACTACTTTCTTGGCGCCTATCTCTCTTCCCACACACACATGACACCTCAAGCCCTAAACCTTTTAGGGTTTCTAGTCGAATTCTCTCAAGCCCTAAACTCTTTTAGGATTAGTCGAATTTTCCTCCCCACTTAAGAATAAGCGACTTTTCTCTCCTTTTCTTAGGGTTGGCGAGTTGTTGTGTGTCTCATAGGGTTATTAGACTTGTGTGGTGTTTAAATAGAGTCATATCAGAGAATCACATTCCCTAACTCATGAAATTAGAGAATTATAATAAAGAAAATAGGGATTTCAATTTTGACAATAATATTACACTAATATTATGATTCAAAACTAAAAGGCAATTCAAATTTAAATTTCAAGATCAAATCTTGAAAACTAAATCTTGAATTCCCAATCCCCATTGGTCAAGAGGATTTGAATTCCTAATTAAAATATTACATTAATATCTTAATTTGAAATTCAAGATGCAATCTTGAAATCAAAAATGCAAGATCAAATCTTGCCCATTGGATCAAGCCATGCGCCATCCCCTCATATTTATCTAGGAATTAATAATTAAAATAACAACCCTAACTCTTAGGAAATTATAGCTAACTTATTAATTTTCCCAACAAATTGAATTAAAATATTACCCTAATATCTTTAATTCAAATTTGAATCTTGAATTCAAATTCCCTAACAATATTGAATTAAAATATTACCCTAATATCTTTAATTCAAATTTGAATCTTGAATTCAAATTCCATAACAATATTGAATTAAAATATTACCCTAATATCTTTAATTCAAACTTGAATCTTGAAATCAAAATCAAATCTTGAATTCAAATTCAAATCTTGATTTAAATTAACAAAACAATTTTATTAATAAAAATCAAGAAGAGGCGCCACCCTCTTCTTCTTGATATCCAATATTAAAGAATTTAATAAATCAATAATCCCCTAACTTTTAGGAGGCTTATCCAATTTATTAGTCCCTAATATTTTAAACAAGAATTCAATTGTAAATAGATTAATCAAATTAACTATTTAACAATTAATACATTTAAACTTGTCTAACAAATTTAAATATCATAAACGTAGATATTATTTAAGCAAGACTTCATGTCCTAAGACATTCAACTATGCCTTAAATTGTGTCACTAAAGTGACTCACGAATTAACCCTAATTCGTGTCCCAATATGGTGTCTTGATCCTGCTCGTGTGTGACCCAGCAGGCCTCACGTGAAGTTGGCAGCAAGCCATCTCTATGACTCACAAGTCGAGAGCGGACTCTAGCAAGCCATCACGACTACCCAAAAACACGTGAGTTTATCGCTTTAACGCCAAAACGACTAAACCTTAGTATCACGTTGTCTTGATCCCGATTGTCACACGATATTTTGGTCATGGATAAGGCACGGGAAAATCATCCTTAATCCAAACCATAACTTTCTCGATTCCTTGAGTTAGTCCCATTTCCCTGTGTGGCCACACATTCCTTGGACTGACTCATCGAGGGGCTCAGTTAAATATCTCTCAACTTAACGAGGGACAAAATTCCTTCTTGGTCAACCACATTCCTCAGCACGGTAAACAACCAAACTCGTACCTAGCCTGTATGGCTACCCTATTACGAGCAACGTTGGACTAGGCCAAAGTTCGACTTCTACAACGCCGGAATAGTCAAGACCTCAGGTCTAAGGGCATCGTGACAGGTGTATAGGAGAGGCTAGCTCATGACTAAAACCCATGCAGGACTCTCCGGGTCGGTCCAACAACTTGTAACCCCTTACATCATTGAACTATGACTCTCGTAAAACATCGTATGCATGTATCTCCATACACCGAAGTCATGTTGGTCTTAATTCATTCACATTCCCACATGAATAATCGACCAGGGATAGTTTTTAGAATAATTATCACATAATTAATCAATGATTATTATCATAGTAAACATGCTAATAATATAATAACGACTCAATTTATCATCTATAAATTAGTCAATCAATATGTTCATACATATAAAATAATTGGCCCTAGGGCACAATCTCCATCATTTTAATCATAATTAAAACTTTATATTAGTCGTCTTACAAAATATTTTCTCTCACATTCTCTTTGTATCGTGATTCATTTGATGATCTAAAAGAAATTATGTCTAGTGTTTTTATTTTATTTTTTTGGCCAACGTCTGGTGTTTTTATTTAATTAATAAACTTTATAACAAAAATAGAAGTAGTTTTAGTTCTTAAAGAGTGAAACAGAAAGATCATTTAAAAAAAAAAAGATTGAACTCCATGATATTATTCTTTCAGTTTTAAAGTTTTAGGATCTTAATATCATGGAGCTCAATCTTTTTTTTTTAAATGAAGATTCATAATTGTGTCAGTTACAGAAAAATTAGAATATAGTAATTTGCTTAAGGGTCATTTTGTTGGATTATTTCTATCAAATAATCCTAATTGTGGATTAGCACTAATCACAAGAGTTAATTTTAATATATATTATGTATATATATTTATATATATTGAGTTACCAATTTATGTTGAACCATTGTCTAATTATTGGATCCGGCTATATTTCACTTGTGGGTGTAATAGAGTCATTTTGTGATAGGTCAGTCTGACTCTTAACTCATACAGAGAAAGGGCCCAACCTGCGAGACTAACTTGAACTATCAGTGTCCTATCCTATTGATAGTATAGTGTCACCTTATACCACCTTTCATATTTATATTTAATATTTTAATAAACCTTTTTCACTATAAATATGTGGGTATGGTGGTGGAGGGTAGTGTGCCTCAAATCAGTTAGCTCAGCAGGTTGCAACTTTCTCCAGCATTCCAGGGACTAAACAGTACAATAAGCTTCCGATGGATTTCAGCTCAATCTCAGGTACGATTTAGATTCATCCCACTAATCTAAATCTAGCAATTGGTATAAGAGCTTGTGTTTGATTGATGAATAGTTAATCTTTGATGATTAATGTGTTTATGATGCTGAAAAATCGCTGCTTTATGTGTTGGAAATTTGAAATTTCGCATGTTAGGGTTTTGCAATCTTGATGCTTCAAATCTGAACTTTTGCATGATTTTATCGAGTAATCTGTTTAGGGGTTTTGTTAAATGCTATGTGATGAATATTTAGCATGTATCAATTGCTGGAAATCATATAAAATAACCCCCTGAAAATCGCGAAACACGAAAACTCATTTTAGGGTTCATATCGCGATTTTGTTCCTTCGGTTTGCCACTGTTTAATGTTTGTTGCTCGAAACTATCCTATGGGTTTTGATTATCGGCACCTATAGAGCATTTCTCTTCAAGAAATTTTCGAAAATGAGCTCCTAATGTCCAGATTCGAAAATGGCTAAACTTTGAAAATTTGGTTTCATCGATTTCGTGTTTTGGGAGCTTGAAACTTGAAATAGTTG
>QANZ01006622.1:21233-36558 GCA_003254925.1 Chamaecrista fasciculata
GTTTCCTTGGGGTACCCTACAAGCACCTTTTGGGAGATAGTTTATCGTTTGCTTAACGTAAACTTCACACCCCCAAATTTGAGATAAGACACTATGGGACTCTTCCCATCCATATCTCATATGGTGTCTTCTCAACTGCCTTAGACGGAACACGGTTAAGTGTGAACACGACAGCTTCTAAAGCGTTTCTTTAAAAGGATCGCGGAAGATCAGTTTGACTCATCATAGATCGAACCAAATCAAATAGAGTTTGATTCCTCCTCTCAGAAACACCATCCCCATGGGGTTTCAGAAGGGGTAAGTCGTGAGACCATTTCACAACTTCTAAAATGATCAACAAATACTTGACTCAAATACTCGTCTTCTCGATCGTATCGAAAAACTTTGATTTTCTTGTCAAGTTAGTTCTCTACTTCATTTTGAAATCTCTATTTGAAAGGACTCCGACTTATGCTTTAATAGGTAGCCCAAGTCAAACCTATTGAAGCAGCTAGTAAGAGTAATCATCTTCACCTTGGGTACTTATGGGTCCACATACATCACTATGTATGATCCCCAATAAGTCAGATGCCCTCTCACTGTGGCCAGTGAAAGGCACCTTCGTCGTTTTTCCAAGTAAACAAGATTCACAAGCATCATATGATTCAAAATCAAATGAGTTTAGAAGTCCATCTCTATGGAGCTCCTCTAGGCGTTTCTCGTTTATATGGCCTAAACGACAATGCTAAAGGTATGTAGGATTAGATTCTCCAATCTTAATCCTTTTGTATCAGTGTTATAGATATTGTTATCGTGTCAACGTTCAAATTTCAAGATGCAATGTTTATCTTGCAAATCGCATAAGCAAATAAACATCATCTTTATGAATCGAACACCATTCCTTTCAGTTAACACATGCAAAACCTTCCTTATCAAATAAGAAAGAGAAGCATTGTTTGAACTTTAAAGAAGGTACATGATAACAATAAGATAAGCCCAGGGGCTAAACAAGCTCGCATGTTCCTACAGCAACAGCAGCAACCCTTGCTCTATTGCCTACTCGTAGGTCCATCTCGCTTCTGTCCAGCTTTCTACTGTCTCTAAGACCCTTCACATCAAATGTGAAAACCACATGCTGTATCTAATACACAAGCGGTTATAGTAGACAAGCGAACGTCTATAACGAAGATACCAGAAGTAGAGATCTCATCTCCTTTTATTCTTTTGATCTTCCCAATACAATTTGCGCTTTCTCAAAAGGCAAATTGCATCCTTTGAAGGCCTTGCCTTCTTGGTAGGTAGTGGGTCAGGCTCAGCCGCTGGCTTGGTCGCACCAAACTCGGCGTCTCCTTTCCTCTTTCCTTTGCCCTTCCCTTTCCCCTGATTCTGGAACGTTTCCCTGAGATGTGTGACCATCTCAACAGCCGACAATATTCCCTTGTTCAACTTCTTGAACTATTGTGGCTAGCATCAGGCAAGCGACGTCCACAAAGTCATTGAAGTGCTTCTCTAAGCAATTCTCTATGCTCTTGGAGCATCCTTCGCATGCTCTTCAGGGGAGGGATCTCTAGGACATAAAATTTCCTTTGTTGGGTAAGAACAAATCTCATATTATAAAACCAGTCGAGGAAGTCAGCAGCTTCCTTCGTTGGGATGAGAACATTTCTCAAATTACAATACCAGTTAAGGAATTTTTGTCCTAGACAACTTGTCCTTCTCAAGGACAGATCGCAGTGATAGTGATGAACTATTTTGTTGCCATTGATTCTACAACTTAAGATATGAAAAATTTTAATTAGCAGGTATATATATATCCACCATTTAATAAAACCCAGTAAAATTTATTATTGGTGGCTAAGACCCATATTTCACCAAAGTCTACCGTCGCGGAGGGCGATCATGCATCCTTTGGCTATTTAGGTAGGTAACTCCTTACCAATCACATCTCTATGTGACTCTTAGATCTTTATGGGACTGTATCATCATATGACACGGCATGTTTATCCCATCTAATGCCTTGAGGCCCAAAACCGTTTTGATAGCCCCATTAAGTGACACAATAAAACTCGTGAATGGCAAGGCCCAAACGACGAGGCCGAAGCCCAGCCCCATATCATCAAGGGCGCCACTTAAACACGTGTCGCGGAGGGCGATCACCGCATTTAATGACCCAAGATTTCAATGGGCATCGAACTGAAAACCCCCATTCACCCGTGTCTCCTCAAGGTCAAGGTAGATACGTGTCGCGGAGGGCGATCACCGCTCTACGATGAACAAGATTTCAACAGGGTGTTTTATTGATGACATTAAAACTTAAGATTTTCTAAAAGGGTTTGATTTTTGAAAAAGTTCCGTTTTATTAGTTTAATTTTAAAACTCCTTTTAAAATTAAACGAGTCATGCCACATGTTTATTCCCTAAGTGTATCACATACACATAAACATGTGCACGGATCTTGCATCATATGCAAAATCCCATGCTCGTATCGCATACGAATATATTGCGCCAAAGCGGGGTAAATAGCATGTTAAAATCGCGTCCTAAACATACATCTAGCGCTTTGTATCACATACAAACTAAATGTAAAACAGACATATATTGTGTTTAGATATGGCCCACCTATACACCAAAAACCTAGAGCCATATCCAACACCACACAATTACATATATGAATACTTCATACAATCATGTCAAACACAATATATATCCAACACATATCAAAACGATTTTTGTAGGTGTTAATTAGGGTGTGCAATTTTAACATGCCTTTTCTTGAAATTAGGCCCATTATCAATAATTATAAAATTCAGGAATCATATTCCAAAATTTTAATTATTGACCCAAAAATTTTAAAATTCATAATTTTATTTAAATTTTCAGTCACCCACATAATATTATGATTAAAACACTTTTAACCATAATTATATGGGAATTTCGACTTAGGCCTGAATTTGCAAGAAAAATTTCAAAATCAATCATATTGATTTCTTTATGTATCACATACATAAATTTGCACCTTTTCTTGTAGATTCAATTTTAAGAAAACATTCGGTGGATTTTTTTGTAAAACCAAAACGTGATTGAAACGGGTAAAAACACGCCAAGCATACATCACATGTACACATATGATTTTAAATCCAGGACTAACTTGGCTCTGATACCACTGTTGGGAAATCCCCGGGGAAAACACGCAGCGGAAGCAAAACAGTAAATAAAAAAAAACTTGCGCTCCCCAGGAAAATCCAACCCTAAGATCCGCTAGTTGAATTTAAAACCAGATATGAAAAGTGTTATACCTCAAGCTTTCAATCGGATTGGTGATACTTGGCGAGTCTAGAAGTCCGTTTCCACGTCCTTCCTCCACCGGTGATCCACACGAACAGTTTCCCGAACACGAGGTGCTAGCCTCCACGCCTCTTTCTCCAAAGAGACTCGGGATTGAATCTTTAGTTAATGGATTCAGGAACTCCTTCTCTGAACTCCAGGCTAGGTGGCGCAACAATGGAGGAGATAGCAACAAAACTCCTTTTGTTCTTCTTCTCCCAAAACCCTAAAGGAAGAACAACTCGAATTTTCACAAACTCTTTAGGAAAATCGAGTTTTCTCTCTCTAGCTATGGAGGTGGCGATTTTTCTTCTCTCTCTACAAGGAGGAAGACAAAATTACAAAATGATCTCACACTTCCACTAACCCTAGGCGCCTAGCCCTAGGATAATATATATAATTATATTTTAGAGCATTATTATAATTCTAAATTATAATAATAATGGCTACATGACTTGAATTTCAAATTATAATATTACCATAATATTTAATTTAAATTCAAATCATAATCTTAGGGAATCAATTTCGGAGATCAAATCTCCTCAAATCTCCACTAAGCATGGCGCCATGTTGCTACTTTTTATCCTTGGAATTTTATAAATCAAAAACCTTCCTAACTCTTAGGAAGTCATGATTCTCCAAAGATCCTGTTTTTGAGATCCCACCAAATCTTTTGAATTCAAATCTTTTGATATCTCTATCAAATCTTTTGAATTCAAATTCATGACTTTAAATTAATAAAACATTTTTATTAATAAAAAGGCAATAAGAGGCGCCACCCTCTCAACAATATTGGGGAATTTTATAATTCAATAATTTCCTAACTTTTATAATTCAATAATGTCCCAGACATTTCCTCTGTGTCTTAAATTAGGCCACAAAGTGACCCACGAATTACCCTAATTCGTGTCCCTTATAAAGTGTGTTCAAATCCTGCTCGTGTGTGACCCAGCAGGCCCCACGTGAAGTTGGCAGTAGGTCATCCCCATGTCCTACAAGTCGTGAGCGGACTCTAGCAAGCCATCATGACTACCCAAAACACGTGAGTAATCGTTTTCACCAAAACCGATTTAACCTTAGTACCTCCTTGGCACCGACCCTATTGTTCTGCGATATCTTGGTTATCGATCAGGCACAGGAAAGTCATCCATGATCCAAACCTTTACTTTCTCGATCTCCTTGAGTAAGTCCCAATCTCTAGCGTGGCCACGCATTTTCTGGACAGACTCATCGAGGGCGCTAGTAAGATATCTCCCAATTTAATGGGGAACAAAATCCCAATTTTGGTCAGTCCACATTCCTCAGCACGACAATCAACCAAACCCGTACTTAGCCCTTATGGCTACCCTGCTACGGGCAACGTTAGACTAAGCCAAAGTCTGATAACTGCAACGCCGGAATAATGATGACCTCAGGTCTAAGGCGTCGTGACAGGCGTACAAGAGAGGCAAGCTGATGACTAAACCCATGCAGGACTCTCCGGGTCAGTCCAGCAACTCGTAACCCCTTACGTAATTGCACCATGACTATCGTTCCAGCATCTAGTGCATGCATCTCTGTGCACCGAGGTCATGCTGGTCTTAGTTCATTTCAAGTTCCCACTTGAATGAGCGACCAGGGACAGAGTTAGATTAATTATCTCATAATTAATCACGGACTGTTATCATAGTAAACATGCTAATAATATGATAACCATTAATTTATCTCCATAAATTAATTGATATGTTCACAACATATCTATAAAATGATTGGCCCTAGGGCACAATCTCCAACAATTACTCCATCAGCACCTTTGAGGAGTTGGAGGCCGCCTTCCTCAAACGTTTTGCTATGAGTATTATCTACAAAAAGTCGTCAACTGTGATGGCGTACCTGATCCAGGGTTACAGCGAGAGTCTCTGGGACTTCCTCAAGCGTTTCTTCGAGCGCTGTCACGAGGTTGAGGACTTGGAAGATAGCGTGGCCATCCACGCCTTTAAACAGGGGCTTCGCCCCAATAATGTCTCCAACGAGTTGGAACTCGCCAACCCAAAGATGCTTGAATCATTGCTCAAGCAAGTCAGCGAATTCATCGTTAAGGAGGACAACCAGTTTGCCTCCAAGAGCCGCTTCAACAAAATGAAGGACACACAGAATGGTCAGAACGGTCAGTCTGCCGGCCGGAATAAAAACGGGATCGGAAAATGGAAGAGGCACGATCGCCCTTCAAATTCGTCCCAGGGATCATCACGCCCGCCCTTCACGGGCAAATTCGCAACATACCATATTCTCATTGTTTCCAGATCAGAAATCTGGCGCGCCTGCTGTACGCTCGATATCTTCCCTATAGCGAAGCCTCTCCCTGTTAAGCCAGGTTTCCCAAGAGACACCAGTAAGCATTGCAGATACCCCAATGGCTACGGCCATACCACTGACGAGTGCATCTCCCTAAAAGATGCCATCGAGCAGCTCATCCATGACGGCCACCTGGCCGAGTATAAGCAGAAGAAGAGACCAGAGTCTGACAAGGACGCCTCTCAGCTTAAAAATAGGAAGATCGCCGAGGATGGAAGCGGAAGTTCGAAACAGAGTGAGGCGCCCGCCAGGAATGTGATCAACACCATCTCTAGTGGAATTCACAAGCATAAGACGCCCCACAGTCGCAAAACCATCATGCGATCGATCATGTGCATGCACTACACCAACAAGCGCTCCCACGAGGACATCCACGTGCCAATCACTTTCACCTCTGATGAGCTGATGCCCGTCGAGTATGACGAGCCAATGGTCATCACGGCGCGCATTGGCTAGATTGACGTGCGGAGAATCTTAGTGGACCAAGGCTCATCTTCAGATATCCTGTACTTCCATGCATTTGAACATCTGGGCATCCCTCTAGGCGCCCTGAAGCCTTTCCACGAACCACTGATCGGTTTCGCAGGGACTAGGACGCCCGCCGAAGGAGTCCTGGAAGCCAAGCTGACGCTAGAGGGGGATGGAACGCCCCCAGAACATCCGTCATTTATGCTAGCTTCATCATTGTGGCCGCCCCATTTGCTTACAACGCCATCCTCGGACGCCCAAGTCTGAACGCTTTCCGAGCCGTGATCTCCACTGCTCATCCACTGATGAAGTTTCCAACTCGATGGGGGACAGCAAGTCTCCGAGGCGACCAGCTGGAGGGACGCCGATGCTACGCAACGAGCTTGGCCCAGGTCACGATCGACCCTGGCTGCCAGACTGGCCCATTAGTGGAAGGAAAACCGGACTCCACTCCCCCGGAGCCCGCCGGAGAGGATACTGACACAAGCGCAACCACAGAAATAACGGACCTACGTGATGAGGTAGACCACGGTAGTGGCTGACGCCTGTTAGATCTGTAGCTAACTCTAAATGGGTGGATTAGCCGCCGGCTTTAAGATTAGTTGCAATCTTTCCTTTTCACGTCTATTATGTTCCTTTATGTTCGTTTATCCCTTCCCTAAAATGCTTAAGGCCCAGCTTTATAATCTCTATGTACGCTCCGACCTACCCATGGCGGACAAGTTATTTACTTAATGAAATATCATTTCCCTTTACAACATCTTTGGCACATTTTTTGCTTACACGTATCACACCTTACGTTTTAGGTTGAGGGCGCGCGCCCAACGCCTTCAGACGCGCTTGTCCAAATTCACTTCACCGGGCACCCGGAGCGGACAGTGAGCTTCTCCGCAGACTTACCCGCACAGCAGAAAGCCAGACTATCCGACTTCCTGCTCGCCAACGATGATATCTTTGCATGGTCCGCCGCGGACATGCCCGGCATGGACCCAAAGCAAGTCATGCACTCCCTTGATGTGGATGACCGCCGCGGGGTGTTCCAAAAGAAACGAGTCCTGGGGACAGAGTGGCAGCTCGCCGCAAAGGAAGGAGCTAACAAGCTGTTGGCGGCCGGCTTCATACGGGAGACCAAATATCCCACCTGGCTGTCCAATGTCGTTTTGGTCCCTAAGCACAACGGCAAATGGCGAATGTGCATGGACTTCACGGATCTGAACAAGGCAACCCCTAAGGACCTCCACCCACTGCCTAACATTGACAAATTAGTGGACAACACCTGCGGGTACGCCACTTCGAGCTTCCTGGACGCCTTTTCAGGTTACAATCAGATTAAGATGAACAGGGTATCTACTGCCACAACGTCATGCCTTTCGGCTTGAAGAACGCGGGCGCCACATATCAGAGAATGATGGTTCGCTTCTTCAAGGACAATGTAGGGAAAAACA
The DNA here is from genome assembly GCA_003254925.1 of Chamaecrista fasciculata. NCBI lineage: Eukaryota > Viridiplantae > Streptophyta > Magnoliopsida > Fabales > Fabaceae > Chamaecrista > Chamaecrista fasciculata. The sequence continues at coordinate 28,784 of QANZ01006622.1, forward strand.
TTGAGGTCTATGTCGACGACATGGTCATCAAAACAAAGGCTGGCGGCAACCACCTCAAGGACCTACAGGAAATCTTCCAGATTCTCAGCCGCTACAGACTACGCCTCAACCCCGCCAAGTGTGCCTTCGGGGTCGCCGGGGGCAAGTTCTTGGGCTTCATGATTTCCCAATGCGGGATAGAAGCAAACCCGGATCAGTGTCAAGCCATGCTTGACATGACATCGCCAAGGACTCTGAAAGAGGTACAACGCCTCAATGGGCGCATAGCTACGCTCCACCGTTTTCTCGCAAGGTCGAGCGACTGCTGCTTGCCCTTCTTCAAAACTTTAAAAGGGGGTAAGAACTTCACCTGGACCGCCGAGTGTGAAAAAGCTTTCCAGGAGCTAAAGGCCTATCTCAGCCGGCCGCCAATTCTCACAACCCCTTCTCCGGGAAAGCCCATCTACGTGTACCTCGCCGCAACCCACGTGGCAGTAAGCTCCGTCTTGATCATCGAAGACAAAGACGAACAACGATCCATCTACTTCTCTAGCAAAGTGCTCACGGGCGCCGAAACCCGCTACCACTTGTTGGAAAAACTGGTGTATGCCCTGCTTGTATCCACAAGGAAGTTGCGGCCATACTACCAACAGTACGAAATAGTGGTCCGCACCGACCGCCCGATGCGACAGATCATCCATCAACCTGATATCGCCGGATGCCTGGTCAACTGGTCAATTGAGCTTTCCGAGTTCGGCCTCACTTTCGAGACTCGGCGCGCGATAAAGGGGCAAGCTCTCGCTGACTTCGTCGCAGAGATCATGCCCGCCAATCCAGCCCCCATCACATGGAATGTTTACATAAATGGCGCTTCATCTGTCAAACTTCGCGGTGCAGGCGTCATTGTCGAGTCACCCGACGGCTATGCCCTTGAACAGGCTATCGATATACACTTCTCGACCACCAAAAATCAAGCTGAGTACGAAGCACCCATTGCCGCCCTTGAGCTCGCCGTGGGCATGGGCGCATAGGATATTCATGTCTACAGCGACTCCCAACTTGTAGTCGGACATATGAAGGCAGATTTCGAAGCCAAGGAACCCACTATACTCAAGTATGTGGAGAAGGCGCGATACATCCTCCGTCACCACATCCAGACCGCCCAATTCACGCACATCTTACGTTCCAAGAACACCAGGGCAGATGCTTTGGCCAAATTGGCCTCCAAGCCGGACGCCCACGACAACTCCTCCATCATACGCACCATCCTGGAACGCCCGACGATTGAAGGACCACTGGTCCTGGCTGTTGAAACAATTCCTGATTAGCGAACGCCCATCATTGATTACATCAGAACGACCCACTACATCCTATGGGGAAACGACCTGTATCGGCGAGGTCACTCTATGCCTTGCCTCAGATGTGTCGGACCAAACGACGCCCGCCTCATACTCGAAGAGCTTCATGAAGGACTCTACGGCTCACATCAGGCAGCACTCGCTTTAAAACACAAAGTCCTCATCTTGGGGTACTATTGGCCTTCCATCATGAGGGACGCCATCGAACTGGTAAAAACATGCAGAAAGTGCCAGGAACACGCCAACCACATCCATATTCCGGGAGAAGACATGCGCCCAATGGAGTCCCCCTGGCCTTTCGATGTGTGGGGGATCGACATCCTAGGGCCATTTCCGACCGCCACCGGCCAACGAAAGTTCCTTATCGTGGCAATCGATCTTTTTACCAAATGGATCGAGGCAGAACCGGTCAAATCCATAAGCTCAGTAGAGATGAAAACCTTTGTCTTGCAAAACATACTCTTCTTGCCAGTTGCTAGACTGAGCTCGCCAACCGCATCATCTTGAACAGACTGAAGCACCGACTCGACCACGCCAAAGGACGTTGGGCGGACGAGCTCCCGACCGTATTATGGTCCTATCGCGTTACACCTCAGGAGTCGACAGGCAAGGCGCCTTACACCCTAACCTATGGGTCGCCCGCCCTAGATGAACTCGAAGAGGTCCGCGAGATCGCCAGCATCAGGCAGGCCGCCTACAAAGAACGCATGGCGAAATACTTCAACAAGAAGGTCAAACACCGGTCCTTCGAAATAGGCGATCTCGTCCTTCGAGATGTCGCCAACGACCGCTTGAACCGCTCGCACGGCAAGCTATACCCTAACTGGGAAGGCCCATACCTCATTGTCAAGGTTATTCCAGGTGGCGCGTACATGTTATCCACATTAGACGGCCGCCGACTGGAAAACCCATGGAACTCGCAAGCCTTCGAAAGTATCTCAACCGCACGGTCAACAACATTACACTTTGATTCATTTCTTATGTAATTTTACATTCTGCCATTTTTCATTTCATTTACATCATGTACCAATCGCCACGGCGCTCACGATTAATGCAATTATGACGCCTCACTCCAGTCGCACGATTCGTGTATTTCTTATTCCTATTTCGATTACACTAAATTAGGCACACCCTAACTTAAACGACTTGCAACATGTAAGTTACTTTTAACGCTCCGATGAAGAGCTCGAAATTGTGAGGGACGCCTCCAAACGGTTTCTTTCAGGTGCCCCGCGCGCCCATGAGTCGAGAAGTTGCTCATACGCCATGCTGGACCATTCCCTCATGGCTAGCTAGCCCCCATTCCGATCGCCAACAAAGTTGGGCGGACACACATACATACTTGCGCAAATAAAGTAAACATCTTAAGCAGATAAACCGAAACATAGCATGCATGCAAAACAGATTTACCAAAATATGGACCTTATGGCCCAGCAAATTATTAGGCCGCACGGCCAACATATCCAACAAATTCAAAGGGCACATCCGCCCGAAATTATCCAACAATGGGCACACACGCCCTATACCAATTCAAAAAGGGGGAACACACCCCTAACAAAAACTACAAATTATTACAAATGGATGACTTAGTCATCCAAAATCACTGTAGTGTTGGCCACCTCCGGAGCATGGTCGCCACTCCCTTCTCCTCCCTCGCTGTCGGCCGCCCCGGCTACACCGGCTGGATTCCCAACATCCGCTTCGTTTCCTGCGGTGCTCAACACGTCCGTCGGAGGCACATACCCATCATCGCCAGGCCTGAGCTGCGACCGCCCCTCTGCAAGCTCATACGCATGAATTGTCCAGTCATCGGGCATGGCAGGCATCTATTCATCAGGTTCATCATCATCCGCGCCCATACGAATCTCATGGCCACCCTGCCCATCCGGTAACACCTCGTGGGTGCAGTCGATGCTCGCCTCATTCAGATCGGGGTTCAGCAGACTTAATTGCTTCCGACAATTCTCGAAGCCATGAGCGGATGCATTAACGTAGTACCAGCACCACTGCTTTCGCTCGTCCCGGCGCGCCTGCTCGATTCTTTGGGCCTCTCCCGATTGAAACAGCTCAAGCTCCTCCCGGGCCGCGTGCGCCTCCCCTCTCTGGACGCCAGCCTCCCGCACGTCCTCGGCCGCCTCTTGGTCTGCTTTCTTCCTTCTCTCTTTCTCTCTTTTCTTCTCCTCCTCCAGCTTCTTCACAACTGTCCTCTGGGCCTGGGCCTCCGCCAGCGCCTGCTCCCTGGCAGCTTCCAGTACTTTAAGCTGCTCAACACCATCGGGCACCCTCGCCTCTGCCCTCAAGCGGGCGACTTCCTTCGTCAGATTGTGCGATAACGTTTGAGAGGCGTGGCACGCCACGGACGCAATCAAGTTGTGCGCTGCTGCGAAGTCTGCCGGCGGGCGCTTGAAAGCTTTAGCCACCAGGGTGTCATGCCACTCGTAGGTTCCATTGGAGTACAATGACTAGATGGAGGTCACACCAGAAAACCGCCCTCTGTTCGGATACGAGGGTAAGTACGAGAATTCAGCCTCTCTCTTCTCGTGAACCTTCAGCTCGGCCAGCATGTCCATCCGAGGGTTGCGCGGCCCATCACCATCGGGATGACTGTTCTTGATAAACTTGTCTAACTCCTCGTCATCCCAATGAATGAACACCCCCGGATCCGCGAGCTCGCTTGTACGCGCCTTCTTATCTGGCGGACCCTCCTTCGATGCACCCCTCGCCAGGCCCTTTCCCTTGGCAGCACCTTTTTACCCCTAGCCCGACAGGGAAGCCTCAGCCCTGGCCACATTTCCCGCCAGCCTCATCCCACCAAGCGCCAGCACCGGTGGACCTGCCCTCCTCTTTGCCGGGCTCGCCGACGCCTGCCCAGCCGCCCTTTGAGCCGTCGCGCCCCCTGAGGAAGATGGAGCACGGGACGATGGAGGCCCTGGAGCCCTTTGCCTTGCCCCGGGCGCCATGGGAGGGACAGAAGGAGCTCGCACCCGAGCAGGTGCCGCAGTTTTGCGCAGGCGTTGGCTCGCCCGCCTGCTCAGCTTGAAGGACCGCTAACGAGCTTCCGGCCCCTTGGTCGGTCGGCCTCCTCTTCGAACCGGTCAAAGCTGCAAAACAAACAAGTAAAATTGGTTATAAACCATTCGAACGCCCATATCGTGTATTAATCAAAGGGATTAAATAGCATATTACATGTTTGCACATAGTTCCTGTAAAACTAGCTAAGGAGCCTATCCGCCCATCGCTCCTCCTCGCTAAGATGCCCCCGCTTTACCGGCTCGCCCCTGTCTTCCCATCCGACCATCCCACAGGAAACAACGGACGGTCGCCCTCCTCCCTTACCCACCAAGGGCGCCCAAGCCCATTCTGTACAATGGGGAAGTACCTATCTTTCCAATTTTTCGAGTTGCTGATGCTCGCTGGAAATCCACTCAGGCTTCCCCCCTTCCTCTGTATGTTCACCCGCCCGTTATACCCGGGCTTCACGGAGAACCAGTACAAAAACAGTTTTACAGTGAGCTCCATGCCCACTGACCAGGCCGCGTACTATAAAAACTTCAGACTCCGCCAACCGTTCACCATCAGTTGTGCTGGACAGCAATTGAGGTGATTCAACAATTCCACCTCAAAGTCGGTGAAAGGCAAATCAGAGCAGCACTCCCGCACCAGGACCTCATGTACGATGAATCCTCGTCGATGGGTCCACCCGAGCGAATTGTTGCCATCCCAAACACCCACGGCCATGCCGCTCGCCTCCCGACCAGACCCTGGCCCGAAGTACGCGTCGTGAGCTGACCCCAGCTCTTCATCATTATCAAACCTCGATGGCTAATCAATCACTCTGGCCGGCTCTTCTTCCGAGCGGTCCGATAACTCCAGCACCAACTCCTCCCAGTTGTTTCAGACATAACTAACGGATTATAAATAACTAAATCCCAACACCCCCTATACGCACCCGTTGCCTCCCCAACCTGCGTCCGCACGCTCCTCTCAGTAGACGCCCGCCCAGCTAACAGCTCGGTCGCCCTTCGTATAGCTTCGTCTGACTTACGGAGCAGATCCTTTGTGTCTTCCGAGCTACTTTCCTATGTGGGTAAACTACTAACACTACTCAATTCTTTGCCTTCTTCTACCTCCCTATGGACTGCCATGGCCTCTAACGCTTGCAAATTAAGACAAAGCAAAAGAGATTAGGAAGTACCTGTAGCCATGGTACGCATGCTGTTGGTTTGAACGTTGACTGTTTTACGACGCTTCCCCAAATCAACGTCGGGTCACTTTGCAACCTGCAAAACACGTAAGCATCAGTACGCAGCAAAAAATTGCTTGCCACACCCGACACCACTGGACAACCTGACCACCCGGTCTAACCCCCTACCCGTATGAGTAGACCGGCACCTCTCGTCTCCACTATGGCAAACCCCAGAAAACTTGCACATTCATGAACACTCATGAACCCAACCCAACATCTATCAAGTTCCAACCCCGAAACTCATGAACAACCATGAACACGGCCAACACAAGCCCAGAAAACCCAGATTCATCAACACTCATGAGCCCGACGAACACAAACCCAGATATTCTAAACCCACAGTCCCGATTCCCAAACCCTAACCCGTAACCCCGGTACACAATCACTCTTGTTCAACCCACTTTCACGACTCGCCAAATGCCCATCGCGATCAGACATCAAAGCATCATGCATTCAAACCCTCACCCCACTCTTCCCATCGCGATACCCAGACCACATCGACAGCCAACCAGCACGATAGTGCGAAAAACTTACCAGGAAATGATGGACTCGAACCGATCCTTGCCCCTGACCACTGTGCTTTAAAGCCTCGCGACGGTTACTCGACTCCGGCAATAGATCTTCGTCGGTTTCCTGTTTTCTCTCTCTTCTCTCTCCAACTCGCAGGGTAACGCTCGAGCAAAGTGTGGGAACCGTTTCAATTTGGCCTTAAATACCCTCACTTGCGCGGCAAACGAGGCGTTTCTACTTTTTCAAATTTTTGGCCTCCCGGGTACCGACACGTGTCTATGACAAGACAGCGCCACCTACAACATGGTCGCCTGCCATGGCGCCAGTTGACTTCTCGTATTCCCATGATGCACCCGCCTTTCCTAAAGTTTTGCGCAGGGGACAAGCACTCCTGTACATTTTGAGCGTTCGCCTGAAATGAATACATGACCCAGGCATTAGTTCCATCACACGCGCTTCATCCCGCGCACTTTTAAAGATTTGTACGACGAACGCGCTCGTGGACTTCTTTAAGGAGGGACTTGTGATACATCACTATTTGGGCGTACGCCTAAACAGCCCTCGAATTGGGCCTCTTCTCCCCTCCAAGCTTGGCAAGGCGCACTCGAGCCCATCAAGTGCCCTCTGCACACTTAGGGGCGGTCGTGATCCATCCAGGGTCATGGCGCGCGCCTCCAGATTAACACGCAGTCACCCACGACTGCCTTGCTTCGCAATCCTCGCTGGTGGAGATCGTGGGCCACGGACTTAGTCATACCCACGTTCTCCAGTCGTCTGGCCCACGCCCAAAAACGCAACACGCAATCACCACGACTGCCTTGTCTCACAAATCACGATCTCCACCACTCTCCCTGGTGGAGATCGTGCCTGATTACGTGGTGTGCCCCGCGCGTTGGCCACCACTCTGTCCCTGCTCTATAAATAGAGCTCAACCCAGCAGATAAAGGTTAGCGACTTCTCACCTTTCAGAATTCTTTGCTCTCACATCTCATATTCTAACTTGAGCGTCGGAGTATTCTTCGCAGGGCCCCCCTGTGAAGTTCTTGTAGGTACTTGGACGATCAACTTGCTCTTGCAGCCCTCATTATTGAACTAGGTAAGTGTGACCATTTTCTAGTTTATCAATAAGTATATGGGTAGGGGTAGTTTAGTAATTGTAAGAGAAAATGAGATGATGTTATGGATGAGATGATGATGTGGAGGAGATGAGATGAGATGAAGGCTCCACCAAACCCCCAACCAAGACTGTGATAGGAATTGTGCCCTAGGGCCAATCCTTTTCTGTATATGTTATGAACATATGGATTAATTTATAGAGATAAATTAATGGTTTTCACATTATTAGCATGTTTACTGTGATTACGTCCATGATTAATTATACGATAATTAATCTAAATCTGTCCCTGATCGATTATTTTCGTGGGAGCGAAAATGAACTAAGATCAGCATGACCTCAGTGCATAGGGATGCACGCATGCGATGCTAGAATGAAGGTCATGGTGCAACTACGTAAGGGGTTACGAGTTGCTGGACTGACCCAGAGAGTCCTGCATGGGTTTAGTCATCAGCTTGCCTCTCTTGTACGCCTGTCACGACGCCTTAGACCTGAGGTCATCATTATTCCGGCGTTGCAGTTGTCAGACTTTGGCTTAGTCTAACGTTGCCCGTAGCAGGGTAGCCAT
>QANZ01006622.1:37260-57277 GCA_003254925.1 Chamaecrista fasciculata
AGAGAGTGAGAGAGAGGTGTGAGTGAAAAAGAGAGAAAAACTTGATAAGAAATGATAAATAGAGAGAGAAAATTATGTGTAATAAATGAGGGTAAATAAAAAAACTATTTTGCCTAATTGGTTTTTTTTTTTATATTTGTATTAGAGTATAGGTAATTATAAGTATATGAGTAGGGGTAGTTTAGTAATTGTAAGAGTATATGAGATGATGTTGTGGATGAGATGATGATGTGGAGGAGATGAGATGAGATGAAGGCTCCACCAAACACCCAACCAAGACTGTTCATCGAATTCCAAGATGAGATGATGTTTGAATGAGATGAGATTAGGATGAAGAAGTCCCCAAACAGGCCCATATAAGTGTTTGGGTGTGGTTTGAATGAAATGATATTAAAATGAGATGATCTTGGAAAGCGTGATAATGATAAATTTTTTTATGATGGTTTTTGGTCCATCCCAAATGAGATGATGGGACCAAAAAGAAAATAACATTAAAATTATTTTAAGAATACAATTTGGTCCATAAAATTGTATTGATTCAATGAATCGATCCTTAAGATGTGTAAATTATAACTTGAGGCCTGTTGAAAATCGCAACCATCAACAATGGAGTATATTTATGAAATTCAATGACCAAAAAATTAACAAACAATAGTTTGGGGACCATAATGCAAATAACATGGAAATTATTGTAAACGTACAATTTGGTCCATAACTTTGTATGGATACAATGAATCGGTCCTTAAAATGTGTAAATTATAACTTGGGTCCTATATAAAATCGCAATCAGTAATGATCTAGTCTATTTTTGTTATTCAATGACCAAAAAAAATCAAAGAACTGTTAGCGGACCAAAATGCAACTAATCTTGTTAGCGGACCAAAATGCAACTAATCACTCATCTTGGCTTGCTTCATGGTTTTGTTACTCGTAGCATCTGATGGTAATTATATTTGATCTCTCTCTCTCTCTCTCTCTCTCTCTCTCTCTCGTCTTTATTCTTCTAAAATCTTATAATTTACTTTATCATAATACCTATGTATTATAATAATTATTTTTCAAGATATAAGTAATTGATGAAATGTTCATTTTGGTCCCTTATCTTTGCCACAAAGTTTATTTTAGTTCATTATCTTTAAAAAAGTTCAAATGGTCTATGCACTTTTGGTTCAAAATGGTTTTTCCATAAGTTGTTTCGTCATTTTTTTTCAATTTTTGATGATGTGGCATTTGACATGGCATCTCTTTCTCATAAATTTCCATTTCTCTGTTATACGTGATATTTTTTATGACATAAGCTTTGTTTTGGAGATCATGGATAAGCAAACTTCATTTATGAATTTTTTTTTTAAAAAATTCATGTCGTTAGAAAATGTGCACACGAGAGAGGAAAAGAGATAGGCCAGGTAGGAGAGAGAGAGCAACTATATTAGATGTCATGTTATAAAAAATGAAGAAAAGAGACGAAACTTAATGTTAAAACTATTTTGAACAAAGTTCCATATATAATGGACCAATTTGAATTTTTTACAAATAATGGACCAAAATGAGTATTTAGCCAATTTTTTTCTTGCACATTGTACATATATGCATGTGATTAACAAAAATGTGAGGGACTAACATGCACATTGAATATTTTCACAGGGTTGGTTCCAAAAGTAATGGCGACAAGCAACAAGTGTTCATCTGATGCAGAGTGTGATAAGGCATGTAGTTTTAGAAAATGTGATCCAGGTTTAGTGAATAAGTGTCTTGGAGGATCGTTCATTTGTTGTGAACCCCCAGTATCTCGTCCTATTACTTTTAATTAGTCCTCTTAAAGATAATCATATCTCGCATGTCCATTTCCATATATATATATATATATATATGTTTCCCCAACGAAATTATTAATAAACAAATTTCTATTACCTTTGTTTATGGGTAGCATAAAGTTTTTTTTTTCTAATTTTAGAGTAAATTAATCATTTAATCTATACAATATGTTAAAGTTTTCAATTTAATCCTTGAAAGCAATGTTGTCAAGACGAACCTTCAAATACTCAAACAAGTGTTCAGTTTATGGTCTGATCAATTTAACCGTTTCAACTATCGCTCAAACGGGATGATTCAATGAATAATATGAATTATTCTTAATATATAAAATAGGGTAAATTACACTTTGGTTCCCTGTGGTTTGACCCTATTTCATTTTGGTACCCTGTAGTTTGAAACCTGACACTTTGGTACCCTGTGGTATTTTCCATTAACATTTTGGTTCCCTTTGCAGTTATTTTGTAATTTTAACCATAACAAATTTTTCAAAAATTACATATTGACCCCAATTTTTTTTTAAATTTTCATTTTAGTCCCTAAATAATATGTATCCAGGGAGTTATTTGTAATTTTTTTAAAAAAATTGGGGTCAATATGTAATTTTTGCAAAATTTGTTATAGTTAAAATTAAAAAATAGCTCCAAAGGGTACCAAAGTGTTAATGGAGAATACCACAGGGTACCAAAGTGTCAAGTTTCAAACCACAGGGTACCAAAGTATAATTTACCCTATAAAATATAAATACTAGATACACACATAAAATACATGTATAAACAGGTTTTCAAATGTAATAAAATTTATGGAAATCAAACAAAAATTTTTATAAAATAAAAAAAATTAATTGAGTTACAAATGTAATTTCATTAATTTCTTTATTTAAAAGTTAAAACTTGAAAATATTAAAAGGAAAATGATGGGCTGTTGGACCGCAAGGTTAGTGGTTTGGGTCGGTTAAATCCATTCAAACTGCTAGTTTAATTTTTTGATTAAGACCAATTCGCTCTATTGTCTACTTCGTGGTTGGATAAATCCGACCGTCCGGTCAGGTCCAAACAGCATTGCTTGAAAGATAAAATTATAACACTGATATTGTTAAAAGATGTAATTACATACATTTTTTATTTGGTTATCTGTTTGTCTGTGAGGCTTCTATATTCGCTCTAACTTATTTATATTCTACTCGTATCACACACATGTGCATGTGTATGATAGGAGAATCTTTTAACGTGAGTAGTCATATTCACAAGGTCTTTAATATTAGACTTTACTTAAATAATATTAAACTACTTACCACTTGGACCAATCCTATATTAATGATATAATTACATTTAATTTAGTTTTTTTATTAAAATCCAGTTATAAATATATTTTTTAACATGCAATATCAAAATTAATACTCCCCAATCTGTAAACACCTTATTTTACCCGGCCAAAATACCCAAATCAAAATGTCAGGATCAAGTTAATTTGTTTTAAAAAAAAAACAAAGAAATAATGAAAAAGAAAATAAAAAATTTAAATACTCATTCAAACTCATCTCCCTTTAACCCATCTTAAGCTATTTCTTTAAAAATATATATAATAAAAAAACAAAACGAAAAACAAAAACAAAAAAACAATAAATAAAAACAGAGATGAAAACACACTCTCTGATGAAGCATTCCTATTCAAATTCATTTTAAATAAATACTCTCATTTTCCAAGTCTATCTTCAATTCTTCATAAGCCAATTTAAATAAAAAGAATAAAAAAAAACAAAAAAAAGGCGCCGACTACATTTTTGGCTTGCTTTCCTTTGTGCTTTCAGTGGTACTCTTCCCCTAGACTTCTTTTCCTTAATGATTTGAGCTTTCACTAGCACATGTGTCAATGCCTATGAAGCAGCAAGGATGACAACATTTCAACTCATTATCTCCATTCCATTTCATTCTTTCTTACTATTTATACCCTTATACATATTAAAAAAATCGATAAACCTATTTCAACCAACCACAATCATTAGATACCCTTTTATATAATTTCACACCCTATTTAACATCATTTTCTTCCAATTAATCGAAACACCAATCCATCATTTTCATCTCATCTAATCTCATCCACCCTTCCTTTCGTTTTTTTTTTTCATTTTCTTTTTGTTTATCTTCTCTTCTTTATAATAAAATATACATATATGAGTAAACTACCAAATTGGTCCCTGGATTATTGGCTCGCTGACAAATTGGTCCCCGAATTATGGAAATTGACAAATAGGTCCCCGAATTTCACTAACGTTAGTCAAATCGGTCCTTCTGTAAAGTTTCCGTTAACTAGCACGCTGACGTGGCCGTTAACTGCTGACGTGGCACGTTAAGTGCCACGTCAGCAGTTGGAAAACTAAAAAAAAATACCAACTGTTCTTGATTTGCCACGTAAGCACTAATACTTAAAAAAAACATTTCCTTCAAAAATCAAATTGGTCCCTGAGTCATATTTTATTCTAAAAAAAAAATTAAATTTTACTCACCCATTCTTATCCCATTATTTTCAATTCCCCCTCTTTTTCATCATCTTCATTCATTTTAGTCCCAAATCCTAAAAATAAAATAGGAAAGTGTCCCAAAACTCTTCCAAACATTCCAATTTAGACCTTAAAAGTATTAAAAACCCTAAAATCTAAACCCCAAACCCTAAACCCTAAAACCCTAAGCCCTAAATCCTAAAACCCTAAAATCCTAAACCCTAAACTCTAAACCCTAAAACCCTAAATCCTAAAATCCTAAACCCTAAAAAAATCTAATTTGAGTTCATTCATTTTATCCCATTATTCTCAATTTATTAAATCAAAATAAAAAAAAATTAGTGCGTGAACCCTAATTTCATCATCATCATCATCTTCATCTTCCTCTCATTCCTCTCTCATCTTTATTCCTCACCGCCGACCTGAAATTAGGATGGAGGAACTTCAAAATGGCATGATTCTTCTTATCCCATTTAGTAATTTGTTATGAGATTCATGAGTACTTGAGTATGCTACTGAACATTGCTCTTAGAAATGAAAGGAAAAGGAAGTCAAACATATGAATTTACCAAGTATGTGAAACAATGAAGTTAACCAAATCCTCAAACTTCCTACAAATAAACCCTAAAATCAGCGTTCAAATCGCGAAACCCACTTCCTGCGAAACCCTAAATCGATCGATACAATCATAGAAAACGAAAACAAAAATCAAATCAGAAATCACTGCGAAACCCTAAATCGATCTGCAATTTTTTTTCGCCAACACTAGGATTGTTCTCGTTGACGACTGGGAATTGTCGGTCCAACGGTGCGTTTTGTCGGCGAGGAGCGATTTCTTCAGGAACATGTTCGTCGTCGGAGGGAGTACGAGGCTGGAATTGAAGGAATTGGCTAGGGATAACAAGTTAGGGTTCGATGCGATTGTGGGTGTTTTGGAATATTTGTACAGTGGGAGAGTGAGGTCGTTGCCTAAGGGTGTTTGTGTGTGTGTGGATGAAGATTGCTCGCATTTTGGGTGTTGACCTGTTGTGGCTTCCATGGTTGAAGTGCTTTAAACCCTAAATCTGGGCAATTTCTGGGATGAAGATGAAGATGAAGATAATGATGAAGATGATGATGATGATGTTGAGAAATTATGGTTTAGGGACCAAAATGTTTTTTTTTTTAATTCTGGTTTAATGAATTTGAGGCAAGGTGAAGAGGAAAGTAGGATTTAGGGACCTAATTGCAAGAGAGTTGTTTTTTATGGGTTTAGGATTTAAGGTTTAGGGGTTTAGGGTTTTAGATTTTAGGGTTTAGGTTTTAGGATTTTAGAATTTAGGGCTTTAGGATTTATGAGTTTCGGATTTTAGGGTTTAGGGTTTAGGGTTTTAGGGTTTAGAGTTTGGGGTTTAGGTTTTAGGGTTTTTAATACTTTTAAGGAATAAATTGGAATGTTTGGTAGAGTTTTGGGACACTTTACAATTTTATTTTTAGGATTTGGGACTAAAATGAATGAAGATGATGAAAAAGAGGGGGAATTGAAAATAATGGGATAAGAATGGGTGAGTAAAATTTAAGTTTTTTTTTTCTGAATAAAATATGACTGAGGAAACAATTTGATTTTTGAAGGAAATGTTTTTTTTAAGTATTAATGCTTTCGTGGCAAATCAAGCACAGTTTGCATTTTTTTTCAGTTTTTCAACTGCTGACGTGGCATTAACGTGCCACGTCAGCAGTTGAACGGCCAAGTCAGCGTGTTAGTTAACAGAAACTTAACAGAATGACCAATTTGACTAACATTAGTGAAATTCAGGGACCTATTTGTCAATTTCCATAATTCGGGGACCAATCTGTCAGCGAGCCAATAATCCAGGGACCAATTTTGTAGTTTACTTATATATATAATATAATATAATATATATTTATAATGATATATTTCTATATATATTTGAGAATGAGAGAGACTGTGTGAGAGAGAGAGAGAGAGAGAGAGAGAGAGAGAGAGAGAGAGAGAGAGAGAGNGTGTTTGGGTGTGGTTTGAATGAAATGATATTGAAATGAGATGATCTTGGAAAGCGTGATAATGATAAATTTTTTTATGATGGTTTTTGGTCCATCCCAAATGAGATGATGGGACCAAAAAGAAAATAACATTAAAATTATTTTAAGAATACAATTTGGTCCATACATTTGTATTGATCCAATGAATCGGTCCTTAAGATGTGTAAATTATAACTTGAGGCCTGTAGAAATTCGCAACCATCAATAATCGAGTATATTTATGAAATTCAATGACCAAAAAATTAACAAACAATAGTTTGGGGACCATAATGCAAATAACATGGAAATTATTGTAAACGTACAATTTGGTCCATAACTTTGTATGGATACAATGAATCAGTCCTTAAAATGTGTAAATTATAACTAGGGTCCTATATAAAATCGCAATCAGTAATGATCTGGTCTATTTTTATTATTCAATGACAAAAAAAAAAAATCAAAGAACTGTTAGCGGACCAAAATGCAACTAATCTTGTAGTCTGATACACAAAACAAAACCACAAATAATTTTATTACTGAAATGAAACTGATCCCATAGTTTAAGGACCAAACTAGCAATAATGATAACAAATCGGACGAAAAAAATTATTTTAACTCTTTTCAATTTTTACAAAAACCTCCGTAAGATATATTAAAAAAAAAATAGGGATTGAATTGTATATTAGTCAAAAACATATTGGAATGTCAAAGTTTGGACTTGAAAATATAGAAAATATTTTGTTTACCAAAATGCAACTCATGACGTGTAGTTCCAGTAAAAAAAGCTCTAACCAGAAATAGTTTTATAACTGAAATGAACTGATCTGATAGTTTGACGACCAGACTGCTAACAAAAGTGAAAATAATTACTTTTTAAAATTTTTTATTTTATTTTTTTAAAAACATTAGAATAACGGGATTAGAAAAAGATTGTACTTTTAAAACAATTGAATTCAATTATAAATTTTACTTAAACAAATAGAAGAACATTTGAACAAAAAAAAAAACGAAACAACATTGAAAGTTTTTTCCTACCCATGATTCGAACCGTGTACATTATCAATAACAAACATGTGGAAACTTGTGTATTTTCCCAACCAAAAAATAGCTGTTATTTCTCCATTATCCATAAACAACCTATCCAAAGCACCATTATTTCTCGATCTACCTTCCGCGTCTACCCTAGCCGCTTCTGAAATACAAGATCCCTACCGCATCCGTTGCTTAAATCGCAAAAATTGCCTTGACACAAATTTACTCAATAATTTAATAAGGATAATTTAGTGTTCTTATCTTATATTTCTCTTCATTTTAGGTGAACCTTTGAAGCATGTCCACTAACATGAACACGAGACACAACACGGACATGGACACACCGACACGTCAAATCTTTAAAGTTACATAACACAAAACGACATATGTTTATATATATAAATAATTAAAAATCCATAAATTTTGATGAAAAATATAAAAATTATAATATATATTCATAATATATGTCATATGTGTGATTATTTTATATTGTTTGTGATATTAAAGTCACAAAAAATAAATTTTATATTCTGAATGAGCATTTATGTTACCAAAAATATTATTTCATAAATGGTATTAAAATCCAATTAAATTAATGAGATCTAATATATTAATGACTCTCTTATGTATATATAGTCCCCAAATGCATCACTGACCAAACATATTCAAGGGGTTGGAAATTGATACTCACAAGAAATCAACAATGGCAAAAGTATCACTCATCTTGGCTTGCTTCATGGTTTTATTACTCGTAGCATCTGATGGTAATTATATTTGATCTCTCTCTCTCTCTCTCTCTCTCTCTCTCTCTCTCTCTCTCTCTCTATTTCTTGTCTTTATTCTTCTAAAATCTTATATTTTACTTTATCATAATACCTATGTATTATATTCATTATTTTTCAAGATATAAGTAATTGATCAAATGTTCATTTTGGTCCATTATCTTTGCCACAAAGTTTATTTTAGTTCAATATCTTTAAAAAAGTTCAAATGGTCTACGCACTTTTGGTTCAAAATGGTTTTGCCATAAGTTGTTTCGTCATTTTTTTCAATTTTTGATGATGTGGCATTTGACATGGCATCTCTTTCTCATAAATTTTCATTTCTCTGTTATATGTGATATTTTTTATGACATAAGCTTTGTTTTGGAGATCATGGATATGCAAACTTCATTTATGATTTTTTTTTAAAAAAATTCATGTCATTAGAAAATGCGCACACGAGAGAGGAAAAGAGATAGGCCAGGTAGGAGAGAGAGAGAAACTAGATTAGATGTCATGTTATAAAAAATGAAAAAAAGAGACAAAACTTAATGTTAAAACTATTTTGAACAAAGTTGCATAAATAATGGAGCAATTTGAATTTTTTTAAAAATAAAGGACCAAAATGAGTATTTAGCCAAGTTTTTTTCTTGCACATTGTACATATATGCATGTGATTAACAAAAATGTGATGGACTAACATGCACATTGAAAATTTTCACAGGGCTGGTTCCAAAAGTAATGGCGGCAAGCGACAAGTGTTCATCTGATGCAGAGTGTGACAAGGCATGTAGTTTTAGAAAATGTGGTCCAGGTTTAGTGAATAAGTGTCTTGGAGGATCGTGCATTTGTTGTGAACCCCCTGTATCTCGTCCTATTATTTTTAATTAGTCCTCTTAAATACAATCATATCTCGCATGTCCATTTCCATATATATATATATATATATGTTTCCCCAACGAAATTATTAATAAAAAAATATCTATTACCTTTGTTTATGGGTAGCATAAAGTTTTGTTTTTCTAATTTTAGAGTAAATTAATCATTTAATCTATACAATATGTTAAAGTTTTCAATTTAATCCTTGAAAGCAATGTTGTTAAGACGAACCTTCAAATACTCAAACAAGTGTTCAGTTTATGGTCTGATGATGCAATAAATAATATGAATTATTTTTAATATATAAAATATAAATACTAGATACACACATAAAATACATGTATAAACAGGTTTTCAAATGTAATAATATTTATGCAAATCAAACAAAATTTTTTATAAAATAAAAAAAATTAATTGAGTTACAGATGTAATTTCATTAATTTCTTTATTTAAAAGTTAAAACTTGAAAATATTAAAAGGAAAATGATGGGTTGTTGGACCGCAAGGTTAGTGGTTTGGGTTGGTTAAATCCAATCAAACTGCTAGTTTAATTTTTCAATTAAGACCAATTCGCTCTATTGTCTAGTTCGTGGTTGGATTGATCTGACCGTCCGGTCAGGTCCAAACAACATTGCTTGAAAGATAAAATTATAACACTGATATTGTTAAAAGATGTAATTACATACATGTTTTTTGGTTATTAGTTTGTCTCTGAGGCTTCGTTATTCGCTCTAACTTATTTATATTCGACTCGTATCACACACATGTGTACGATAGGATAATCTTTTAAGAGAGTAGTCATATTCACAAGGTCTTAAATATCAGACTTTACTTAAATAATATTAAACCACTTACCACTTGGACCAATCCAATATTAAATACTCCCCCATGTGGTAAGTGGTTTAAAATTCAGTGATAAATATATTTTTTAACATGAAATATCAAAATTAATACTCCCCCATCTGTAAACATTGTATTTTACCCGGCCAAAAAACCTAAATCAAAATGTCAGGATCAAGTTAATATTTTTTATAAAAAAAACAAAGGAAAAATGAAAAAGAAAATTAAAAATATAAAAGATTAAGAAAGAAGAGATCCACTTTTTCATCAATCATCCTCATTCAAACTCATCTCCCTTTAACCCATCTTAAGCTATTTCTTTAAAAATATATATATATATAACAAAAAAACAAACAAAAAATAATAAATAAAAACATAGATGAAAAAACACTCTCTAATGAAGCATTCCTATTCAAATTCATCTTAAATAAATACTCTCATTTTCCAAGTTTATCTTCAATTTTTTCATAAGCCAATTTAAATAAAAAAAATAAAAAAAAACACAAAAAGGCGCCGACTACATGTTTGGCTTGCTTTCCTTTGTTCTTTCGGTGGTCCTCTTCCCCTAGACTTCTTTTCCTTCATGTTTTAAGCTTTCACTAGTGATCAGCCCAAAAGTGAACAAGTTATTTGGCCTTCTTTTGATATGTTTTAACTAATAATATATTATAATTAGACCAATTAATATGCTAAGGGCAACACCAAGGTGTGGTGGAATAAAGTGGATAAAATAGGTTAATTAGTGCTTATTTATTGTACTTTATAAATAGGTGGTACTTAATGGTTTATTCATTGTTTCAAATATCCAAGTAGGGCCAAACCAGGTGGGAAATATCAGAATAATTTAGAAGATCACATTGAGCACAAGATATTCTTGTGTCGTTGGATGAGCCGCCGGCACAAGCCAGGTTATTCTCGCGGTGCACGTATCTTATAGGAATATGACGTCAGCAAGTAAGCTTCAAGCAATTTGATATTGCGCCGTCTCTTGAGCCAACGACCCAAAGGGAAATCTCGCGGCGCAGAATAATCTGAAGCAGTAGAGTATAATTTGGACAGCTATGATTCAAGATACGAAGATATAATCGAAATATCGCAGATATTTCGGTGCGCCTTCGTATTGGGCCGCCAGCGCAGATCAACGGCCCAAGCTCAAATATCTTTCCTTGACTTGCGGACCAACCACACTACTCAGTACTATAAATAGAGGTCGTAATTCCACGCTCAAAGCACACATTCGATCAATTTACTCGCTCCAATTCTCTCTTTAGTTGAGAATAGTTCTCTGCCTAGAGCATGAGTAACTAAATAAGTAGATACTTGAGGAATGCCTCAAGGATGTGACTTGAGTTCACTATGTTTTGTTGTAGAGTCCAGATGTTGATGTTGCATTTGTGAAGTATGATCAACTCCTTCAAAGGTAATTGTTGAAGTTGTTTATATATATATGATTTGTAGATCAATGCTTCTTTAGGGAATGAGACCTTGACATTCCTGGAGTTTGTCTCTCTCTCGATTAATAAAGTTGCTCTTTAGGGTTTGCTAAAAAGTGTTCTATATATCTTATAAGCATAATTAGGATTGTTGTTGATATATATAAGTTTGTTTATTATTCTGATGTGACAATAATATAGATTTCCCCGAAGAGCTTTGACAAATTGCTCATAATCCAGTGTGGTTGAGTTATCTATCCTAATCTTGTGTTCTCTCCGTTGATTGATTTTATTTAGTGTTTAAATACATAGTCTAACTTGGTTAAGTAAATGCATATCAATTATCTATTCTCTATAATGAACGAACTATGATAGTCTATCTCTAGGGTTTTCTCTCAAGTATTGTTTTGACTCTCTTATTATCTTATTAAATCGTGACAATCCTCAATGACAAAAGTTACGACCTTCCAAAATTCTCTTAGCCTCATTACATTGAGTTCCGCGAGAGATCCGACTTTGGGTTAGCATCTATACTATATTTTAATAAATATAGTTATACTTGCAAGGCTCGAGTATAATTAAATTTGATTGCTCCGTGACACCTTACAACGGGTTTCCGGTCAAGTTTTGGCGCCGTTGCCGGGGAACTCTTTCTTGAGTTCCTAAGAAATTGTGATTTGTTTTTTAGTTTTTTTCTTTTTAGAGTCTTTAATTTTTCGTTTTTGAGTCTTTATTTTTTAGTCTTGTTTTTGTTTTAGAGTCCTTATCTTTTTATTTTGAGTCTAATTTCGTTTTGATTTTATTTTTGAGTCTTTTATTTGTTTAATTTGTTTAAGTCTATTTTTAATTTTATTCTTGCTTAGTTTTTATTATTTTAGTTATTTACTTTTTTAGTATATTCCTAGGAAACTTTTAGAGCCTTTTGTTCCCCTAGATCCAGATTTTAATAAAACACTAAGATCTATAAAAAAGAATAAAAAACATGGAAAACTCAAGTAACAACCGTAGGATAGAAAATCAAGAACGCGAAGAAGTTCGCTAAAATCAAGGTCTAGACAATGGACGACCTATACCGAGAAGATCTATTAGAGAAGCATCTCAATCTAACGAACAATATGAGGTTCAGAGAAACGTGTTCCCTCAAATCCAAACGGATTTTGAGATTAAAGGACCACTTTTCAATGGATTACCTAAGTTTCACGGATTGTCCAGTGAAAATCCTTTCACTCATCTGAATAATTTGTATCTTCATTGCTGAACCATGAAACCCCTAGCACCAAGCATAGAGGATGTGATGTGGAAAGTATTCCATCTCACACTCGAAGGTAAGGCGCTAGAGTGGTATACTCATTTGGGAACTTATGAACGGACAGCTTATCTGTCTGTGGAAAATCTTAGAAGATCGTTTCTCGATAAATACTTTCTCAAAGCTAAAGCATCTGCCGCTAAACAGCAAATCTCAGCCATAGAACAACGAGATAATGAAACGTTACTCGAATACCTAACTAGATACCAGGACGTTTTAGTAAAGTGTCCTAATCACCAGTATACTGAGGAGCAGATAGTGGAGTACTTTTGTAGTGGACTCCTAGACGACGAGGCCAATTACATTGATGCCGCGTCTAATGGATCCACTACGAAGTTGGATGTCGAGATCACATGGGAACTAATCAAGGTAGTCTCCCTCAAGTGAGAAAACCGAAGAAGACGTACCCGTGCTGTTAAGGGAATAATAACAAATGAGTCAAACCCGATGATGGAGAAATTGGCAGCAGACATGGACAGTCTAGCCATAGCTGTTAAGGAGATGAATGCCAAGTTAGCCACTTCGCCAAGAAAGGTTGCTCTTGTGACCGCACCTTGCTCCGTGTGCAATTCATATCAACATGGAAGTATGGAATGCCCCAATCAACCCGAGGAAGTATCGGCCATGTATCAACAAGGCCCTAGTCAATTTCCTAGAAGATTTGACAATAGATTTAGGACTGGAAATTATTTCCAAAACCAAAACTTTAATAACCCAATTCCTCAAAAACAAAAGTTTTCTTCAACCGAAACTGACACTCAACTCCTCATTAGGAAGTTTGAAGAATCCGAAGCTCGAACTTCGAAGAAATTCGACGGTTTGGGACAAATGATCGATCTTCTTTCTAAAGAGATGGAAATCATGAAGAGGAAGCACTATGATCTTGAACAAGCATTCGTTCGAGCAATCGATGTTAGAGTAAATAAGATAAATGCCCCTAGCAAGTCTAAGGCAGTTCATGCCATTACTACTAGAGAAGCCGAACCTATAGAAAACCCTGCTCAAGAGACCTTAGTGAAAACCCTAGAAGAACCTGAGCTTGAGGAGATGTTTATAGAAGTCAAATAAGGCTAAAATTTTAGGGCTATAATAGAAAAACACCCTATGTATGCCCAATTCTTCTTTGGTTTCAACTACAAGAAGGATAAGGCAGAAACCCCTGCTGTAAATGAGTTGGAAACTAAGGTGGAAGACTTGCCATTTCCAAGCTCTCATTTGATGACTAAAGAACAACTAGAGGAAAAGAAGGATAAGGAGATAGAAGACTTACTAGGAAAACTAAAGTCAATGCCCCCTTATTAGAATTGGTTAGAAAAGTCCCTAGGTATACCAAGGTATTTAAAAACTTAGTTGAGAAAAAGAAAACATCCAAAAAGAAACTTCAACTAAGTCCTACCATTTCAGCCCTTCTAAACCCTAAGTTACCTATAAAACGCAAGGATCCTGGTTCGTTTACCATCCCTTGCATGATAGGAAAAGCTGTAGTCAATGGAGCATTGTTGGACTTAGGAGCATCCATCAACGTTATGTCCAAGTCCGTCTATGATTCCTTGAATATGGACGGACTTAAGGACACAGGGTTGATCCTGCAATTAGCCGACAAAAGCAGTAGACACCCCTTAGGAATAGTGGAAGATGTCCTAGTCAAGGTGAAAGATCTAATCTTTCCCGCTGACTTCTATGTCCTAGACACCGGTAGTGAGAAAACTACCGATTACACGATAATCTTAGGTAGACCTTTCCGACTGACTGCTAATGTCAATATTAGCACGAAAGATGGAACAATTACTATGGACAATGGACATCAAAATATCACACTCACGATTTACAATTTGGAGAAATCCGATGAATACTCCGTGTTGGGAACACGAAGCATTTCTACATCTAGTAGAAATCTAGGGAACACATCTAAAAACCAACCTAGGAAGGAGGATCTTGACTTTAAAACTCTTCTAAACTTAAAACCTCCTGATCCTACCACGCATATACCAGAAATAGATCTCGAAGACATGAACATTAGTTCACTCTTCGAGGAGGAGGAGGAAGACCTCGTAACTTCCAAGGTTAAAGAGAAACCAGCACATAAAGAAAATTTTTCCAAGCGCAAGGCTGTATGGCAGCCTGTGCGCCACAAAAATAACCCAACTATAGCCCTGTGCTATAGTGTTTCTAGTTTTGCAGACAAGGAGATAGGAGCAGCAGACTTCGATTGCCTACTTGTAGACAGTTACAAGCCTAGGACTCTGACCTCCATGTGTTCGTGCAAAAGCTTAGGCATATGTGCTGAATGCCTAAGTATTGAAGAATGGCTCCATGATGTAGATGTTGTGTGCAAGAACGCAACCGAAATGATTCATATGGACTTCAAAGGCATAGACAAGGTGCTCGATCCAAAGCGCAAAGGAATAACTATCAAAGACATGGATTAGCCCATTGGATCATTCATCGATGATGCAGGGATCACACAAAAAGGTACGCTCGCAAACAAATATGTACTTTATCGTCTTATCATGCGAGACTGCTATTATAGGACTAAACATCATAAAACACGTCGGTTTAGGACAAATAAGAAAACTAGATATCGGCCACGAATAAAACTTAAAAACCTTAAAAATAGGAAAGTGGCACGAAACCCTATCCGAGCCACACTCTTCAAGGACAAGGATGGCAACCGATGTGGACAAAGGATCTCTTCCGAGCAAAGGATAGGCGGATACTTCGTAAAAATCCGCCACGAAACCTTCAGGCCACCCTGAAGATATTTCGCGATGCCTTCTTCCCACTTACACGATTTTCGTGTAAGAGTGGGGGAAGAAGAGGGTTATCCCAAAACCCTACTTCGTAGTTTAGGACACTAGAATTTGTGTTAGACAAATTCTAGTATTTTTCTTAGTTTTAGTAATTTTAGTTTCAATTTCAGTTAGAGTCTGGCAGCCAAGTGACAGAAATCAAAATATTAATTTTTATTTTTGCGTCGACGGCGCATTTGGCGGCCCAACGTCAAATTATTTGGAGAGTTTAATCGCGATTAAACTCTACCAAATCTGATTTAAATTTAGATTTTAAATCGCGCGGATTTGACAAATATATTTTGAATATCTTAGATTTTCACCCTATAAATACCCCCCTCAAACCTCTAGGCTTTTCACAAATATCAAAACGCCTTTCTCACTTCCAAAGCTCCTAGAGCACTCTCTTGAGAGCTTAAATCCTTCTCTTTCCAAGTCTTCCTTCAAATCCAAGGTAAGCCTTACGGTTTTTCGTTAAATTCATTAGGAACTTCTAGGATAGGATCTTTTTTTCTCAAAGTCGACTTTAGGACTTATCTCTGCCAACAAAAGGGTAATTTGGGGCCTAGCTATCAAAATTTTTGAAAAATTTGCAAAATATTTTGTGTCGGCTCCTGAGCCGGTGGCGCAGCATGACGGCACAACCCCAAATTATAATTTTGTTTTCGCAATAAGGTTTAAAGGTGATTTGAGACAAGTTTGTAGTATCTTTATAGTTTATCGTAGAGTTTTCTAGATTCCCGATAATTATAATGTTAATTATAATTATTGATCTGTAGATATGGCCCAATTCAAGAGCACTTAGGAAAATTGTCCTCTGAATGATCATCAACGCTCAAACAATACTGACGCTGAGAAACACGTGCTCTATATTACTATCTCGAATGATGATTCCGAGGCAGACCCTGAGGAATACGTCCTTCACTATCCTCATGGTTGCCTCGTATACGTCCCCACTCCTTGATAACGATGGCCTCGCCCAAAAGATAAAAGAGCTCGAAGCAAAAATCGATCATCTTCAAGATCGATTGAAGAAGTTAAAGGATTATCCTATCTACAATATTTAGAATACAATAGGGATTAGTTTAAGATTAGTCTAAGATTACTTTAGTCTAAGTCTAGGATTAGTTTAATGTTTCACATTTTATAATTCTGTCTTTTATAATTCTATCTTTTATGTTTCTGTTATTTATGGATCGTTCTGTCTTTCTTTTTATGTCTTTTATTATTTGATCAACAATTTACCTTTGATTTATCATAAATAAAATATTCATTTGGACTTTTATTTTTTTTTCGTGATCTCAAGCTATTTTCGTTAGTTCTTTCTAAACAATTACTTAATATATATATATATATCTAACTAATAATAAAAATTATAGTCTAATATTTCCCAAATATTTTACATTCCTCCTTCTTTCTCTTTAACATTGAGGACAATGTATTCTTCTAAGTGTGGGGGAGAGAGGAGAGAGGAGTAAATTCACACTCTTACCCTAGTTCTTTACTCCTATTTGATTCTAACATTGGGGACAATGTTATGTTTCAAGTGTGGGGGAGATGATTAAGTTAGAGTAATTTACATTTTGGTTCACCCAAAAAAATTTCATATTTGGTATTAATCTAAACATTTTATAAACTTTGAATTTTAAAAATTTTATTTTCACCTATTTTTAGTGCTTGAATTAAATTCATTATACTTATTATTTTTCACTTTTTGAGTAGAATTCGAATTAGTCAAATTTTTAATATGTTTTGAGTTTTGAGTGAATAATTTCATATTCATGATAAGAGTTTAGTCTTAGTTATTTTCTAGAGTCTTAAAATAATCTAAGTAATTTTCTAAGTTTAGTAGTATTGTTTGATTTTTATAGACCAATTTGAGAGAAACCCAGCCTAGTTGGAAGATTAAGCCTAAATAATATATATATAATATTTAGAGAGAAATTAGTCTCTTAGTTTTGTTTTCTCTAGAACTTGTCTTAATTCTTAGTTAAAGCTTATTAGATTTAATGATTATTAATATGATAGAGGCACTTGTTTCTTCAACCCTTTATCTCAAACACTAGCAAGTTACCACATAAATATATCCTTTGTTAGCCCCTTTGAGCCTATACACTAAGGTGTACTTTTAAACCTTCTCATAAAGATGGACTTTTCAATTCAACTCTCAAAGGTGAATTTAGCTAGCAAAATTATTAGAAAAGTATATAATAGATCTCGACAAAAGAAAAAAATATATATGTAAGTCGAGCAAAAATATCAAAAGTATCTTTGAGAAAACTCAAGTAATCAAAGTATTATCATAAGAGCCTATCAAGAGAAAAAGACTGACCAGTCAAAAGAATAGAGTCCTATGTCATATGACTCAAATGAGCCTTACAGTGAACTAGCTATTTTCTTGGATAAGTGGAGTTGAATTGTTAAAGAAAACATGAAGAGAGATTTTAAAGTAAACACCATTTTTCTTTCTTTTCTCCCTATATTCTTTCTCATACATATTAGCTTTTCCCATACATTACAACCCTATTAAAGTCCTCTTGATTAAGAATCATTATTTCGCTTCAAGTGGAGAATTTGAGAATTTTTACAAGCCTATGGTAGAAACTTAGTCTAAGGTATGACTTGAGAGAAATGATACCCAATTAGTGAGGAGAGTGATACACTTATGGAATTGGTATTATAAAAGTTAGATTGCACTACTTTAATAAGTTACTTGCTTGGAAAATTCTCTAGCTATAGATTGTGAGTATGTGCTGGCCTTGAATCATGAACTTGGGAAAGTTCCTTGATTCTTTAGCATATTCTCTATTCTTCTACTTTGTACCTTTGTTCAGGAGTGCAAAGTCTTAAGTGTGAGGGATTTGATCAGCCCAAAAGTGAACAAGTTATTTGGTCTTCTTTTGATATGTTTTAACTAATAATATATTATAATTAGACCAATTAATATGCTAAGGGCAACACCAAGGTGTGGTGGAATAAAGTGGATAAAATAGGTTAATTAGTGCTTATTTATTGTACTTTATAAATAGGTGCTACTTAATGGTTTATTCAGTGTTTCAGATATCCAAGCAGGGCCAAACCAAGTGGGAAATATCAGAATAATCTAGAAGAGCACGTTGAACACAAGATATTCTTGTGCCGTTGGATGAGCCGTCGGTGCAAGCCATGTAATTCCTGCGGCGCACGTATCTGATAGGAATATGACGTCAGCAAGTAAGCTTCAAGCAATTTGATGTTGCGCCGTCTCTTGAGCCAACGGCCCAAAAGGGAAATCGCGCGGCGCAGAATAATCTGAAGCAGTAGAGTATAATTTGGACCGCTATGATTCAAGATACGAAGATATAATCGAAATATCGCGGATATTTCGGTGCGCCTTCGTATTGGGCCGCCAGCGCAGATCAACGGCCCAAGCGCAAATATCTTTCCTTGACTTGCGGACCAAGGACACTACTCAGTACTATAAATAGAGGTCGTCATTCAACGCTCAAAGCACACATTCGATCAATTTACTTGCTCCAATTCTCTCTTTAGTTTATTATAGTTCTCTGCCTAGAGCATGAGTAACTAATTAGGTAGATACTTGAGGAATGCCTCAAGGATGTGACTTGAGTTCACTATGTTTCGTTGTAGAGTCAAGATGTTGATGTTGCATTTGTGAAGTATGATCAACTACTTCAAAGGTAATTGTTGAAGTTGTTTATATATATATGATTTGTAGATCAATGCTTTGTTAGGGAATGAGTGTTGGGAAATCGTCATGCACATAAAGCAGTGGAAACGCATATAAAACAAAAATTTTTAAAACCAAACATAAGCACATAGCGATTTCTTTCCCAATAGATCCGCTATATGGATCTGTATCGGTATAAAGACAAGAATTTACCCAAATCGATCGGCTGTTCTTTGCGTTTACGAATGTGAGGAGTCCACTCCGAGTGTGCTCTCTCCACCGGTGATCCACACGAACAGTTTGGTAGATGCCTAGGTGCTAGCCTCTTTCACTTCTCCAAGTGAATCGGGAGCCTTATCTACGGTGTTCTTGAATTCAAGAGCAATTCTTGAACTCCAAGAACTAGTTGGCGCCTATCACACACAACCTTGACACATAAACCCTGAAACACTTTTAGGTCTATGTGCCACTTTCTCTTTCTAGAAACTAGGTTTGTGTTTTTCTCTCACAATCTTTCACCAAGACTCAAAACAATTTTGCTCTTGTGAAAATTGCTAGCTAAAGTCGAAATTCCCAAGGTATGAGAGACTTCTATGAAAGTCGACTTATGCTCCTTTATATATAGGGTTTGAGGTTTGATAATTATAATTAGGGTTTCCCAAAATTATATGATTATCAAATTATTAAATTATGAAATTACACTAATATCATAATTTTAGGACTTGAATTCCTAATTATAATATTACCTTAATATTATAATTTGGATCCAAACGCAATCTTGGAGAATCAATTTGGAAGATCAAATCTTCCTCAAAAGATCCTCTCCCATGCGCCAAGTCCAAGGGAAATTTGTTGGAATTTAATAAACTAAAATAACAAACCTTACTATTAGGTAGTTATAACTAATTTGTTATTTTCCAACAATATTGATTTAAGATATTACCATAATATCTTAAGTCAATCTTTTAAACTT
>QANZ01006622.1:58256-82472 GCA_003254925.1 Chamaecrista fasciculata
TATAATTAATCACGGACTGTTATCACAGTAAACATGCTAATAATGTGACAACCATTAATTTATCTCTATAAATTAATTGATATGTTCACAACATATCTATAAGATGATTGGCCCTAGGGCACAATCTCCATCAAACTCCCACTTGCACTAGGTACAATCATTAATCAAACTTTTCCTAACACTTAGGAACATCCATTAATGTGTCTAATTCCCACTTGACATTACACAATACTTATGTAAGACCTGTGCTGGGGTTTTATTCAGAGGATTTGGCAAAATATCCTCGACTGCTATGTTTTCATATCTTAATCTCACCATCTCTAGGCGATCTTGTCTGAGTACTTATCACTGTCGGAACATCAGTGGGGAACTCCTTCCCATTTTGTGTCTTCCTGTCTCACAGGGTGGTCACCAAGTGTATTTCAGACACTAGTTTTACAGTCTGCGTCTCTACGCGACTAACCCATTTTTGTTAGAATCAGTAATCGTACTCTGCTTGGAACCATTCCAACTTTACGGTTACTATGTTCAGGGAATACATTTTGACTGCGATCAGTCTTGGTTGGCTTGAATAATGGGCTTTGTGTAACACTTTACACATTAATTCTTCCATAAACCAAGAATTTGTCCTTAGTGCTTCCTAAGTACCTAAGGACTCTAATGACAGCTTCCCGGGGACCTCAACAGGGTCACAGCTCGTCATTCATAGAGCAAAGTTCATATTGAGTCTGGTACAACATGATGGATCCTATTGCCGAAGCATGAGGGATGCCAATCATGTGTCCTTTGCTCATCATGTGTCTCAGGAAACACTGATTCTTGCTAAGGACCAAAACGTGATTCATCGGCATGAATCTCTTCTTGAAATCTCGCATGCTGAACTCCTTCAGCATCTTATCCAAGAACGTACTTTTGACTCAATTCAAGAAGTCTCCAAGATCTATCACCATAGATTCTTGTTGCCTACTTTAGGCCACTTCTTTCCTTCATCGAGAGTGATTTACTCATCTAGGATTCACAATCTTTAAGATAGTAATTTCCCTTTCGACTAGCCATATGTCAATGATATATGGCACCAAGAATACAATCGTGCTCCCACTAACCTTCTTGGAAATATAGGACCCATCAAGGTTTTTGAAAGAAGCCAAAACCCTTTTGACATCTTTACCCAAAACAATGACAAAAGTTTCTCGATAGGTGGCAGGCTCACCACGCTCCTAGAGCAACACATCCCTGCTCTCAACAACCAAAGATCCCCATCTTTGAAACTGAGAACGTGTTCTATCAGAACTTCGTTGTCCTTATGTTTTAGAGGAGCTTCCACAACACCTTGCGGATCTTCTCTAATTTTCGTCTGCGCCACTCAAGTGTCTTGTGGATCTTGAACTCCTTCAAGATTCATCTTGCTCCCACTGTTTCTTTTGGAAACAAAGAATTCCTTTCTAAAAGGTATTCACCTATGACTTACAAACCCTTTTGTAATCAGGTGGGTAGTTTGACTTGATACCCCTATTGCGTTCTTAGGGTATCCCACAAGCACATACTTGAGGGTTTTGAAGACGGTTTATAACCTGCCCTTGGCTTATTATAAACTCTGAGGTCCTCAAAGTTGAGACAAATCATTTATGGGACTCTTCCCATACCATATCACATATGGCACCTCTTAGACGAAATGGTTAAGTGTGAAGTCAACAGCTTCAAGAGCACAGCCTCTAGAGGTTGGCAGAAGATCAATTAGATTCATTATAGATCAAACCTTATCTCATAGGGTTTGATACTTTTCCTCAAAACTCCATCTCTATGGGGTTTTAGAAAGAGTAAGTTGTGAGACCATCTCACAACTTCTAAGATGATTAATAACCTCTTGACTCAAATCATCGTTCCCTTGATCGAATCAAGTAACTTGATTTTCTTGCCAAGTTAATTCTCTACTTCTCTTTGAAATCTCTATTTCAAAAGATCTCTTGACATGTGTTTCAAAAGGTAGACGTAGATCTACCCTTTTGAAGCAGTTAGTAAGAGTCATTTACTTTTAGCTTAACTACTTGTGGGTCCTCGTACATCAACTATGTATATTTCCCAAAAGTCAGACATTCTACCACTGTGGTCAGTAGAGGAATGTCACTTGTCATCTTTCCATTTTAAACAAGACTTGCAAGCATCATATGATTCATAATCATGTGAGCTTTGGAAGTTCATCTATATGAATCTTCGCAAGGCCTTTCTCGTTTGTATGGTCAAAACGACAATTGCTAAAAGCGTATAGGATTAGATTCACTAATCTTAATCCCCTTCTTGTATCAATGTTATAAATATTGTTATTGTTTCTAATTTAAGACATAATGATTTTGCAAATCACATAAGCAAACAACATTACTTTATTAAAGTAGAAACCAATTCTTTAAATGTTTACACATAAAATCTTCCTTATCTCTATAAGGAGAAAATAATGTTCAAAACTTTAAAGACTAACAATAAACTAGCCCTAGGGGCTATCCAAGCTCTCATGTTCCTTCAGTAGCATTGGCAGCAACCTTTGCTCCATTGTCCACTTCCAGGTCCATATCGCTCACGTCCTCGTTTTCTACTGTCTCTGAAGACCCTGCACATCAAATGTGAGAACCACATATCGTATCCAATACTTTAGTGGTTAAGTAGAAAAGAAGATTAACAAAGATACCTGAAGTAGAGCCTTGAACGCACTTCTTCTTCTTTTGATCTTCCCAGCAGTATTTGCACTTTCTCATCGCGTGTCCTGACACTTGACAGAAAGCACAAGATACTTCCTCTGAGGGCTTTGCCTTCTTGGCAGATGATTGATTAGGGTCGTCCTCTGGCTTGGTCTCATCATCCAGCTCGATTGCCTTCATCTTTTCTTTGCCCTTCAATTTCCTTTCCCTCTTCTGAATCAGAGATGCCTCAACTGACTTAAGCATCCCATGCAACTCAAAAACTGTTTTCTCTGTTCCTCTCCTATAGTAGCTGCTGACAAACGAGTCATAGCTCTTAGGCAGTGAGCACAGGATTATGCCTGCGGCAATCTCAGGTTGAACAGGGAATCCCAGCCTTTTTAGATGATCTAGGTACCCTCTCATGTGAGTGACATGGTAACCAACAGAATCACCTTCAGCCATTTTGCAAGACATAAGAGCCTTGGTGGTCTCATATCTATCTTGTCTGATTTGATAGCAGAACATTTCCTTGAGACGCATAATCATCTCATATGACATCAATGTATCCAAGCCCTCATGAAGCTCTGGAATCATTGTGTCTATCATCAGACAAGAGACCTCTAGCGAGTCGTCGAAGTGCTTCTCCCAAGCCCTCCACTCAGCTCCTGGAGCGCCCTTGGCAGGCTCTTTAGGGATAGGTTTGTCCAGAACATACAGTCTCCTCTCATGGGTGAGAACAATTCTCAGATTACGAAACCAATCGAGGAAGTTTGTTCTGTTCAGCTTATCCTTCTCAAGGATAGGTCGCAGTGAAAAAGTTGAACTACTAGTTGCCATTTGATTCTACAATTTCAAAGATATGAATTTTGATTTGCATAAAATATATGTCCACCATTTTATAAAACCCAGTAAAATTTATTATTAGTGGCTAAGATCCATATTTCGCCAAAATTTACCGTCGCTGAGGGCGATCATGCACCTTTTGGCTATTTATGTAGGTAACTCTTTACCAATCACATCATATGTGACTCTTAGATCTTTATGGGACTGTATCATCATATGATACTTATTATGGCATGTTTATCCCATCTAATGCCTTGAGGTCCAAAACCATTTTGATAACCCCATTAAGTCACACAATAAAACTTGTGAACGGCTAGGCCCAAACGACGAGGCCGAAGCTCAGCCCCATATCATCAACGGCACCACTTAAATACGTGTCGCTGAGGGCGATCACCGCATTTAATGACCCAAGACTTCAATGGGCGTCGAACTGAATCTCCCATTCACCCGTGTGTCCTCAAGGTCAAGATAGATACGTGTCGCTGAGGGCGATCACCGCTCTATGATGAACAAGATTTCCACAGGGTGTTTTATTGATGGCATTAAAACTTAAGATTTTCTAAAAGGGTTAAATTTTGTAAAATCGTTCCGTTTTATAGTTTAATTCTAAAACTCCTTTTAAAATTAAACGAGTCATGTCACATGTTTATTTCCCCATGTATCACATACATATAAACATGTGCATGGATCTTGCATCATATGCAAAATCCCACGCCCGTATCATATACGTTGTTGTAGCATTTAATATTAAAAGCATGTTAAAATCGCGTCCTAAACATACATCTAGCGCTTTGCATCACATACAATGCTAAAATGTAAAACAGACATATATCGTGTTTAGATATGGCCCACCTATCCTAACAATTCTCCCAAGCCAATGAGAGAATTTTTCTAAAAAGAAACGTAAAATTACAAGAGAGTAAACCCCAGTTACATTGAGGTATAAACTGAAAAGTAAAATTACATCGGATAGAGGGAGACGACATGCAGGCCGTATACACCAAAAACCTAGAGCCATATCCAACACCACACAATTACATATATGAACCATTCATACAATCATGTCAAACACGATATATCAAACACACATATCAAAACCGATTTTGTATTGTGTTTAATTAGGATTGTGCAATTTTAACATGCCCTTTTCTTGAATTTAGGCCCATTATCAATAATTATAAAATTCAAGAATCATATTCAAGAATTTAATTATTGATCTGAAAACTTTATAAAATTCGAAATTTTAATAAATTTTCAGCCACCCCTTTTATAATTATAATTAAAACAATTTTAACTATAATTATATGGAATTTCGACTTTGGCCTAAAGTTTCAAGAAAATCTTCAAATCAATCATATTGATTTCTTTATGTATCATATACATAAACTTTGCACCTTTAGCATTAATTCCAAAAGGTTTTGGTGGATCTTTTTCGTAAAACATCAACTATCATGCCAATGGAAAGCGGTAAAACCATACATTACACATCACATGTATAATCACCAAAACCAATACAGATCGAAGAATAGCGTGGCTCTGATACCACTGTTGGGAAATCGCCATGCACATAAAGCAGCAGAAACGCATATAAAACAAAAATTTTTAAAACCAAACATAAGCACATAGCGATTTCTTTCCCAAAAGATCCGCTATATGGATCTGTATCGGTATAAGGACAAGAATTTACCCAAATCGATCGGCTGTTCTTTGCGTTTACGAATTTGAGGAGTCCACTCCGAGTGTGCTCCCTCCACCGGTGATCCACACGAACAGTTTGGTAGATGCCTAAGTGCTAGCCTCTTTCACTTCTCCAAGTGAACCGGGAGCCTTATCTACGGTGTTCTTGAATTCAAGAACAATTCTTGAACTCCAAGAACTAGTTGGCGCCTATCACACACAACCTT
Source organism: Chamaecrista fasciculata (assembly GCA_003254925.1). Taxonomy (NCBI): domain Eukaryota; kingdom Viridiplantae; phylum Streptophyta; class Magnoliopsida; order Fabales; family Fabaceae; genus Chamaecrista; species Chamaecrista fasciculata. Next base: position 63,676 of record QANZ01006622.1, read on the forward strand.
GACACATAAACCCTAAAACACTTTTAGGTCTATGCGCCACTTTCTCTCTCTAGAAACTAGGTTTGTGTTTTTCTCTCACAATCTTTCACCAAGACTCCAAACAATTTTGCTCTTGTGAAAATTGCTAGCTAAAGTCGAAATTCCCAAGGTATGAGAGACTTCTATGAAAGTCGACTTATGCTCCTTTATATATAGGGTTTGAGGTTTGATAATTATAATTAGGGTTTCCCAAAATTATATGATTATCAAATTATTAAATTATGAAATTACACTAATATCATAATTTTAGGACTTGAATTCCTAATTATAATATTACCTTAATATTATAATTTGGATCCAAATGCAATCTTGGAGAATCAATTTGAAAGATCAAATCTTCCTCAAAAGATCCTCTCCCATGCGCCAAGTCCAAGGGAAATTTGTTGGAATTTAATAAACTAAAATAACAAACCTAACTATTAGGTAGTTATAACTAATTTGTTATTTTCCAACAATATTGATTTAAGATATTACCATAATATCTTAAGTCAATCTTTTAAACTTTGAATTTTAGTCTTTATTGAATTAAAATATTACATTAATATTTAAATTCATCTAGACCCAAAAATTCGACTAATCCCTATATATATATATTATTGAATTAAAATATTACATTAATATTTAATTCAATCATTTGAAATCTAGATCAAATCTATTTGAATTTCAAATCTTCAAGCCATGAATTTAATTAATAAAACATTTCTATTAATTAAAATAGGCCCTATAGGAGGCGCCATCCTCCTTCTTATTATCCTAATATTAGTGAATTTAATAAATCAATAATTTCCTAACTTTTAGGAAACTTATTTAATTTATTTATTCCCAATATTATAAATAGGAACATAATTATAAATAGCATAATCACATTACCTATTTAATAATTATCATATATATATATATATATATATTTAAATTTGTCCTACAAATCTAAATATCATATATCTGTAGATATTTATTTAAGACAATACTTTTGGTCCCAGACAGTCAATTATGTCTTAAACGGTGTCACCAATATGACCCACGAATTAACCCTGATTCGTGCTCCGATGTGGCATCTTGATTCTGCTCGTGTGTGACACAGCAGGCCCCACGTGAAGTTGGCAGCAAGTCATCCCTATGACTCACAAGTCGAGAGCGGACTCTAGCAAGCCATCACGACTACCCAAAACACGTGAGTTATTGTTTAACGCCGAAACGACTTAACCTCAGTACGACGTTGTCCAATTCCCTTTTTGTCCTATGATATTTCGGTAATGGATTAGGCATGGGAAAGTCATCCAAAATCCATACCTCAACTTTCTCGATTCCTTGAGTAAGTCCCAATTTCTAGTGTGGCCACACATTCCTTGGACAGACTCATCGAGGGGCCCAGTAAAATATCTCCCATCTCTATGAGGGACAAAATTCCGTCTCGGTCAACCATATTCCTCAGCACGATAATCAACCAAACCTGTACTTAGCCCTTATGGCTACCCAGCTACAGGCAACGTTAGACTAAGCCAAAGTCTGACAACTACAACGCCGGAATGATGAAGACCTCAGGTCTTGAGGGCATCGTGACAGGTGTACAAGGAGAAACTAGCTAATGACTAAAACCATGTAGGATTCTCCGGGTCAGTCCAGCAACTCGTAACTCCTTACATAATTGCACCATGACTCTCGTACCAGCATCTAGTGCATGCATCCCTATGCACCGAGGTCATGCTGATCTTAGTTCTTTTCAAGTTCCCACTCGAATGATCGACCTGGGACAATTTAGATTAATTATCTTATAATTAATCACAGACTGTTATCACAGTAAACATGCTGATAATGTGACAACCATTAATTTATCTCTATAAATTAATTGATATGTTCACAACATATCTATAAGATGATTGGCCCTAGGGCACAATCTCCATCAATGAGACCTTGGCATTCTTGGAGTTTGTCTCTCTCTCGATTAATAAAGTTGCTCTTTAGTGTTTGCTAAAGAGTGTTCTATATATCTTATAAGCATAATCAAGATTGTTGTTGATATATATAAGTTTTTTTATTGTTCCGATGTAGCAATAATATAGATTGCCCAGAAGAGCTTTGACAAATTGCTCATAATCCAGTGTGGTTGAGTTATCTATCCTAATCTTGTGTTCTCTCCATTGTTTGATTGATTGTATTTAGAGTTTAAATACATAGTCTAACTTGGTTAAGTAAATGCATATCAATTATCTATTCTATATAATGAACGAACTATGATAGTCTATCTCTAGGGCTTTCTCTCAAGTATTGTTTTGACTCTCTCATTATCTTATTATCTCTTAGCCTCATTACATTGAGTTCCGCGAGAGATCCGACCTTGGGTTAGCATCTATACTATATTTTAATAAATATAGTTATACTTGCAAGGCTCGAGTATAATTAAACTTGATTGCTCTGTAGCACCTTACGACGGGTGTCCGGTCAACTAGCAACTGTCAATACCAATGAAGCAGCATGGATGACGACATTTCAACTCATTATCTCCATTTCATTTCATTCTTTCTTATCATTTATACCCTTATACATATTAAAAAAATAGATAAACCTATTTCAACCAACCACAATCATTACATACCCTTTTATATAATTTCACACCATATTTAACATCATTTTCTTCCAAATAATCGAAACATCAATCCATCATTTTCATCTCATCTCATTACTCCATCATCTCATCTCATCCACCAAAATGAGCTTGCCTTGCCTTGGTTGCTCTCCCAAACAGGCCCTAAAAAATGACCATCAGCCGATTGGATCGTTTTCTACACATATTATTATTGTCAAAATGGGTTTAATTTGATGGGTTGGTCTGTTTAACTCACAAAGTTGTTTAGTGTGATTGGTGAAATCTTTATTCATTAGAGAGTATAATTCGAGTGGCTTGATTCACACAATTGACTATCCATGGTGAGCCACATGCAAATTTGTGCGTTAGCACATGAGCCTATCATATTTTTTTCTAAACAAATCTCTCTTGAACCTTTTCTGTTTCCCCTTTGCTAAGGTTTCTCAAAGCCAAATTTAGCACGATTTGAGATGGGTGGCCACCCTTCCTTTCTTTTTTGGGTAAATTCCACTTTAGTACCCTGTTCTATGGACCAATTCCACTTTGGTACCCTGTTCTTTCAAAAGTGACACTTTGGTACCCTGTTTTTTTCAAAAATATCATTTTGGTACCCTGTTCTTTGGACCAAGTGACACTTTGGTACCCTGTTCTTTCACTATTTGTTACCCTATTCTATCTTTTTTAGGGTATCAAAGTGTCACTTGGTCTAAAGAACAGAGTACCAAAATGTCACTTCTGAAAGAACAGGGTACCAAAATGACATTTTTTTGAAAGAACAGGGTACCAAAGTGTCACTTTTGAAAGAATAGGGTACCAATGTGGAATTTACCCTTCTTTTTTTTTCATTTTCTTTTTGTTTATATTCTCTTCTTTTTAATATAATATAATATAATATAATATAATATATATATATATATAATAATATATTTCTATATATATTTGTGAATGAGAGAGAGAGTGAGAGAGAGGTGTGTGTGAAAGAGAGCGAGAGATGTTGGGAAATTGCAGAGCGGCAGCGCAGCGAAAGCGAAAAATAAAATTAAAAATAATTATAAACTTTGCGCAATACTTGTGATTTCCTACAGGATCCACTGTTTGAGTTTAAACCAGTAAAGGAAGAAGTATACCTCAATGTTTCAATCGGCACGGTTTGAATGTTGCGACTCTAAGAAGTCCACTCCAAGTGTCCTTCTTCTGCCGGTGATCCACACGAAAAGTTTGCTGACACCAAGGTGCTAGCCTTCAGTTCTTTTCTCCAAAAGAACTCGGGACTCCAATCTACTATTCTTGAAACTCAAGAACAATTCTTGAATCAAGAATGATGGTGGCGCCAAGAAAAACAAGAACTCCTTCTTGTTTTCTCTCTCAAAAACCCTAATTAGGGTTCAAGTCGATTTTCTCTCTCTCTATTGAGAAACTCGACTTGCTCTCTCTCAAAAACCTAGGGAGCTTGAATTTTCTCTCTCTTCAAAAGAAAAAGAATCACCAAAGTCGACTTGCCTTGGTCCTTTTATAGAGTTGGGATTTTGATAATTATAATTTAGGGAATCCCTAAATTAGTGGATTATCAAATCATAGAATTATAAGATTACAATAATATCATAATTTTATGACTTGAATTCTTAATTAAAATATTACTTTAATATCTTAATTGAATTCAAAATGCAATCTTTGAGAATCAAAATGGAAGATCAAATCTTCCTCCTTGGTCCACAAGCCATGCGCCTTCCCCTCTCCCTTTTATTAGGAATTTAATAAATCAAAATAACATCCTAACTCTTAGGAAGTTATAACCAACTTATCTATTTCCTAACACTATTGAATGAAGATATTACCCAAATATCTTTAATTCAAAATTTGAATCCTGAAATCAAAATGAAATCTTGAATTCAAATTCAAGTCATGACTCTAATTAATAAAACATTTCCATTAATTAAAATCATCCCAAAAGAGGCGCCACCCTCTATCCATCTTATCCTAATATTAGTGAATTTAATAAATCAATAATTTCCTAACTTTTAGGAAGCTTATCCAATTTATTATTCCCTAATATTTTAAATAAGAATCTAATTGTAAATAGATTAATCCAATTAACTATTTAACAATTAATATATTTAAACTTGTCCAACAAATTTAAATATCACAAATGTAGATATTATTTAAGACATTCAGCTATGTCTTAAATCGTGTCACTACAGTGACTCACGAATTAACCCTAATTCGCATCCCTTAAGCGGTGTCTAGATTCTGCTCATGTGTGACCCAGCAGGCCCCACGTGAAGTTGGCAACAAGCCATCTCTATGACTCACAAGTCGAGAGCGGACTCTAGCAAGCCATCACGACTACCCAAAACACGTGAGTTATCGTTTTATCAAAACCGATTTAACCTAAGTACCACCTTGTCATAGACCCTATTGTCACACGATATTTTGGTCATGGATAAGGCACGGGAAAGTCATCCTTAATCCAAACCACAATTTTCTCGATTTCCTGAGTTAGTCCCATTTTCCTGAGTGGCCACTCTTTCTTTGGACAGACTCATCGAGGGCGCCAGTTAAATATCTCTCATCTTTATGAGGGACAAAATTCCATCTTGGTCAACCACATTCCTCAGCATTGTAATCAACCAAACCCGTACCTAGCCTGTATGGCTACCCTGCTACGGGCAACGTTGGACTAGGCCAAAGTTCGACAACTACAATGCCGGAATAGTCAAGACCTCAGGTCTAAGGCGTCGTGACAGGTGTACATGAGAGGCTAGCTAATGACTAAACCCATGCAGGACTCTCCGGATCAGTCCAGCAACTCTTAACCCCTTACATAGTTGCACCATGACCCTCGCAAGGCATCTAGTGCATGTATCTCTATACACCGAGGTCATGCTGGTCTTAGTTCATTTCAAGTTCCCACTTGAATGATCGACTAGGGACAGATTTAGATTAATTATCTCATAATTAACCACGGATTGCTATCATAGTAAACATGCTAATAATATGATAACGACATAATTTATCCACTATAAATTAATCAAAACATATGTTTCTACAAACACATAAAATGATTGGCCCTAGGGCACAATCTCCAACAAGAGATGTGAGTGAAAAAGAGAGAAAAAATTGATAAGAAATGATAGATAGAGAGAGAAAATTATAAGTGTCACGACTCCCTTTTGGGAAGCCGTGACCGGCAGGACGTGGCCTAACCCACGCCGTAAGCCTACCCACATACATACCTAAACACAAAGCAACTTCAGCGCATATATCAAAATAATACCTCAAATAAAAATTGCATGACAATATGCATAACAATACTATTAATAATTCAAAACAACTAATTACAGTTTTGTCAAACTTTCTAAGTAGCGTCATCATAAAGAGTAAATCATGTAGTTAAACATAAATTCCCAAGACCCCCCCCTCTAAGTGTTAGTGGAGCTGACAAACTAGATGCTTAAATAACCATTTCACTAGAACGTAACTGCCCACATGAACGAAGTGTAGGCTGTCGTGCCCGACATTGCGGAGAATGCTGATTACGACGAAAAAAGAGGAGTCGCCACCAAATTTTATAAGAAAAATTTGGAAAAATAATTTTGGGAAAAATCTTGAGAAAAATGGTTGATCTGACCTAAAATGAAAATATCTTTTTGGTCATATCTTGTTATTATTAATATATATATTTAGCTAATAAGCCATAATATAAGTGGAAATTTATATCATAGGTTCCGCATTAAGAATAATATAAAAACCTCAAATTAACAACTATTTATGCATTTAATATTATTAAAGTATTTTATAAGATTTTGCATAATCGTTTGTTAAGTGTTTCAGCTGAGAATTATAAAAATAACAAAGGAATATTCTAGAAAATCACGTTGAGCACAGAATATCTCTGCGCCACAACGTGGGCCGCCGGCCCAGACACGGGATTCACACAGCTCAAGAATATTCTGGAATATTACATCAGCAGATAAGCTTCAGAAGAGTTTGGATCTACGCCGGCTGTTTGAGCCAACGACTTAGATTGGAAATCTCGCAGCTCAGAATATTTAGAAGCAGTAAAGTATGTTTTGCATGGCTACGATTCAAGATACGAAGATATAATCAAAATATCGCAGATATTTCGCTGCGCCTTCGTATTGGGCCGCCGGCTCAGCCCACGGCCCAGAGGCGAAATTTTCCCCTTTGACTTGCGGATCGAGCACACTACTCTACACTATAAATAGAGGTTGTCATTCTACGCTCAGAGCACTGACTTCGACGAATTCACGAGTTTTCACACAAATAGAGAAGAATTCACTTGTTCGAGGATGCAAGGCTAAAAACCTTTGTTCCCACTGGAGTATCATGAAGGAGGTCAGAGCTCAATGTTCTTCATAGATCAAGAAGTGTTGTTTATTTAGATTATGTTTCTTTGATAATTGTTCTTAGAATTAGGTGCTACTTTTGAGATACAATTGTTCGGATTTATAGATTAATACTTCATTAAAGTAATGAGACCTTAACATTCCTGGAGTTTGTCTCTCTCACGATTAATAAAGTTGCTTTTTAGGGTTTGCTAAGAGGTAGTCTATTTATCTTAGAAATACATAATTTGTATTATTCGTAGTTTGTTTATTGTTTCGATGTGGCAATAATATAGATTGCCCCAAAGAGCTTTGATGAATTGTTCATACCTAGTGTAGGTTGAATATTTAATCTTAATCATATATTTATTTACTGTCACTTGATTGATTGTGTTTGAGTGTAAATGCATTATTGAGTGTTGTAGATAGACATATCTATTTAAGGGTATTTTCTTCTATGTTTGTTGTGCAGGGAAGGCCGAGTTCAAGATACATCCGTGGGATACGCATTCTTCACTTATTAGTTACCGGTTACCAGATAATTCGTTCCTATCCTTATTCTTAATTATAATTCACCTTTATAAGCATGTTCCGTGTTCACGAAAACTTGTTCCGATACAATCGTTGTTAAAATTCCTAGAAGTTTCGCGAGAGTTTGACCTTGGGTTAGCATCTATACTATATTTTAATAAATATAGTTTATACTTGCGAGGCTCGAGTATAAATTTAATTTGATCGCGTCTGACACCTTACGACGGGTGTCCGCATCAAATTTGGCGTCGTTGCCGGGGAACTTTCTTAAGTTTTAACGGTTATTGTGTTAAACGAACCTAGTTTCGCGAACACGGTTTTATACTTGCTCTTTTATTCTCTGCAATTTATTATTTCATTGTTTTTGCATCTTCATTATTCATAAAATTCATAAAAATATAAAAATAATAAAACTTAAAAATATGACTACCCAAGATAGGACAGACCTAGGAATGGTTAGAGACTTAGAGCCTGAACTTAATTCAGTCAATAATCCTAGGCAAAAGAGGTCTATTAGAGACGCCACCCGAGTTAATATACATTATGAGGCAAAGTATAGTGCGTTACCTCAATTTCAAGCAGACTTTGAAATTAAGGGACCATTATATAAGAGAATACCTAAATATCATGGTTCAGATGATGAAAATCCCTATCGTTATCTAAATGCATTATACAACCATTGCCAAACTATGAAACCCGTAGGAACCCAAGTAGAGGAAGTCATATGGAAAATATTCCACCTATCACTCGAAGGGAAGGCCTTAGAGTGGTACAATCTCTTGGCAACCTATGAGAAAAATGTTTACTCATCCTGGGAAAATTTGAGACGCTCCTTCTTGGAAAAATATTTCCCTGAATCAAAAGCTTTGCTCTTGAGAAAGGAGATATCAACAGTAGAGCAACAAAAGAAGGAATCATTAATGGATTACTTGGACAGATTCCAAGACTTGCTATACAGATGCCCGAACCATCATTTTAGCGATGAGAATTTGGTCATTTATTTCTGTAATGGACTTCTCCCAGGCGATGCTGACCACTTGGACGCGTCAGCCAATGGATCTATTACCAAGCTAGATGTCGAGGAAGCTTGGAATCTGATTAAAGAGATTGCTATTAGAAAAAACAATCGAAGAAAGGTTGACGAAGATGATACTGAAAAATCATTGCTGCAAACCATGATGAAAAAAATGGAACAAATGACTAGAGAGATGGAAGAATTAAAAGCTGAGCGAAACAATAAAACTGACTATAAGGTCTACAATGCAATCATGAGCTACGATGAAGAAGAAGTTTCAGCCATTGATTATCAAAGAGGAAACCCCTATAAAAATAATCATGGATGGAACACCCGCCAGTACTATGGATGAGAAAATTCCAATATTTAAAGCACATTAGAAAACAAGATGGCTAAAATAGAGGACGAACAAAACAATCTTAAAGCGAAAGTTGAAAGATTGGAAGAATACATAAAAGAACACACAAACTCCGTCACCACACAGCTAACACAACTAAAAGGAGAGAGGCCATCCACAATAGTGATTAACCCTAAATGTCTTAAGTCATTAACCCTCCAATCCGGAAAAGAATTAGAAGGACCTAAGGATCCTAGATTAGAGCAACCAGAGGAAGAATACCAGCCCATACAAGAAGAAGAGGCGGAAGAAGAAGGACCACTTTTGGAAGAAGAAAGGGGAGAATCGCCTGACGAAGGAAAAGAAACTATTGATGTGGAGAAGCTTCCTTTTCCCAAATCTTATCAGACAAGGAAGAAAAAGCAACAAGATGATAGCCAATTTAAGGAGTGCATGGAGACTTTTGGAAAAATAGAAATTAATATTCCGCTCTTAGAGCTTATAAACAAAGTTCCCAAGTATGCTAAATTCCTTAAGGATTTGTGTACTAATAAAAGGAAACGTAAGACTAATGACCAAGTACCGTTAAACGTATCTGCGTTATTTGACTCACGACTTCCACAAAAACATAAAGACCCAGGAGCCTTTACTATTCCGTGTACTATAGGTACAACGGAAATTGAAGGAGCCCTTATAGGTTTAGGAGCAGCTATAAACGTTATGCCTAGATCAATTTATGAATCCTTAGGAATTAGAAACCTTAAAAAGAGACTAGCATCACTATCCAACTAGTCGATAGGACTAGCAGACGACCATTAGGATTATTAGAAGCCATATTAGTAGAAATATATTCGCTAGTTGTTTCGGTCGATTTCTATGTCCTAGACATGGGAAACGAATCAGTCAAAGAATCTACTTTGATCCTTGGAAGACCATTCCTCATGACTACAAGGTGTATTATGAACATGAAGGAAGGATTTATATCAATGGAGGTAGGAAACCGAAAGGTAGCCTTTCAAATCTTTTTAAACCTCCAGCAAAATAAAAATTTCTTGGAATTAAATCTTTGAAAATCTCCACGTGGGTCGCCGGCCCAGACACGGGATTCACACGGCTCAAGAATATTCTGGAATATGACGTCAGCAGATAAGCTTCAGAAGAGTTTGGATCTACGCCGCCTCTTTAAGCCAGCGACTCAAATTGGAAATCTCGCGGCTCAGAATATTCAGAAGTAGTAGAGTATGTTTTGTATGGCTACGATTCAAGATACGAAGATATAATCGAAATATCGCAGATATTTCGCTGCGCCTTCATATTGGGCCGTCGGCTCAGCCCACGACCCAAAGGCGAAATTTTCCCCTTTTACTTGCGGATCAAACACACTACTCTAAACTATAAATAGAGGTCGTCATTCTACGCTCAGAGCACTGACTTCGACGAATTCACGAGTTTTCACACAAATAGAGAAGAATTCACTTGTTCGAGGATGCAAGGCTAAAAACCTTTGTTCCCGCCGGAGTATCATGAAGGAGGCCAGAGCTCAATGTTCTTCATAGATCAAGAAGTGTTGTTTATTTAGATTATGTTTCTTTGATAATTGTTCTTAGAATTAGGTGCTACTTTTGAGATACAATTGTTCAGATTTATAGATTAATACTTCATTAAAGTAATGAGACCTTGACATTCTTGGAGTTTGTTTCTCTCACGATTAATAAAGTTCTTTTTTAGGGTTTGCTAAGAGGTAGTCTATTTATCTAAGAAATACATAATTTGGATTATTCGTAGTTTGTTTATTGTTCCGATGTTGCAATAATATAGATTGCCCCGAAGAGCTTTGATGAATTGTTCATACCTAGTGTAGGTTGAATGTTTTTTCTTAATCATATATTTATTTATTGTCACTTTATTGATTGTGTTTGAGTGTAAATGCATTATTGAGTGTAGTAGATAGACATATCTATTTAAGGGTATTTTCTTCTATGTTTGTTGTGCAGGGAAGGCCGAGTTCAAGATACATCCGTGGGATACGCATTCTTCACTTATTGGTTACCGTTTACCAGAATTCTTAATTATAATTCACCTTTATAAGCTTGTTCTGTGTTCACGAAAACTTGTTCCTATACAATCGTTGTTAAAATTCTTAGAAGTTCCGCGAGAGTTCGACCTTGGGTTAGCATCTATACTATATTTTAATAAATATAGTTTATACTTGCGAGGCTCGAGTATAAATTTAATTTGATCGCGTCTCACACCTTATGACAGGTTTCCTCATCAATGGTTGATAAGGCAATTTTAGAAAATTGGTCTGTAAACTAAAGATGGTTCGGGAGCACATTTAGTTTCTAGGGAAGGTGTCAGGAACCCTAGAAATTCCTTATAATTTATAAGGTTACCCAAAATAGTTATTTAAATTAAATGGCCTAAATATTTATATATAATTATCCCTTAAGTACACAACAAAAATACTTGAGACCAAGATTGATGAAGAAATATTAAATTGCAATCACACAAATCATGAAAATGAATCACAATAAAGTATTCAAGCAATTTAACAAAGAAAAAAGAAAAAAAAGATGGAAAAATAGACTTGACTCAGGTTTTATAACCCAAGGCCTACGTACCCTAATTAGGGACCAAAGTCAACGTAGTTCGGAAATAATTTGGTAATTTGGAGGTTGGTTAGAGGACTTACCTGCAATCCTCGCTTTATTGCTGATAGTGAGAGTTAGGGTATTTAAATAATAATTATAAAAACGCCCAAAAATATAGAAAAGCATGTGTACCTTGATCGCAAGGGTACCTGCAGGATTTAATATTCTCTAGGGAAATATTTGCTCAAGAGAACAGGATTATTTATTTATATTTTTGTGATTTTTATGAGATTAAAGGGGCAACCTAATAATCTCATTTGTTTATAAGATGAATTAAACCAAAAATTGTAGTCTAATTCTTGTCATAAAATATTTGAGTTATGAACCTTATAATATTTCATGAATTATAAAATAATTATCTTGACCTAAATTGATTAGTCTCAAGATAAAAATCATAATCTCCTAATTATTATAATTGATATAAAAATGGGAGAAAACAAATTTATGCACAACAAATGAGCCACACAAATATATATATATATATAATTCGTACATCACACCAACACAAATATATTAAATATATATACCATAGTAGGAAAACCCGGACCGGACGGGTTGAACCGAGAATCGGCGAACCGGACTCCAAGCCAGTCCTGGTGACCCCTTTGGATCGTTTTACATTCAACCCGGAAATAAACCGGTTAAACCGCCGGGTTCCATTAAAAAACCGTCACCCACGACTCAATGTTAACCCGGTTCAACATTTTTAAAAAAGAAAAACTGCAAACCGAAACAAGATGAAGAACGATGCAATTTCAAAGTCAGATCTCAATCCTTGCTTGATTATTATTGCTTCTACGAGACTGCTATCGTGTGCGACGATTCTATAAGGAAGATTGGTGAGACGATGAGAAAGGTGAGAGGAGATAGAGAAGAGAGTGAGATTGAGAGGAGATAGAGAAGGGAGTCAGATTTAACTTTTAAGAGAAATATGAAAGATGAGATAGGTGAGAGGCAAAGGCTAGAGGAAGAAACAAAGAATAGAGAAACAAATTAGGTTTAGGGTTTTCTTTATTTGGCCCACAAAAGGCCCAAAGGCCAAACAGATAAAACAAAAGAATAGGCAATTAGCCAATTAGGTTTAGTGTTTGACTTTTGATATTTGAATGATTATTTTTTTTTAATAAATTAGCTAACACACACTTCAACTGTAAAAGTTAAAACAATGTCATTATTATTCATTAATGACGATATGAGTGGGGTTCACCGTTCATGTGATGAGACTCATTTGTAATTTTAATCAATTTAGGTATTATATGATTTTTAATTTAGAGTTTGTTTAATATTTCAAGACTTGTTTGATGTGGTCATGTTTTAAATTTAAGTTTTATATAGTATAACTTAAATATTTGACACTTATTATATATGATAGACTTATGCTTATGTTTAATTTTTACTTTATATTTAAATTATTGTAAGATATTAATGTGTATTTGATGAATATGTATATTTGAAAATGTATTTTTTAAGTAAACCGGCTCAACCAATTGAACCAGTGACCCAGCGGTTGAACCATTGAACCAGTGACCTGAGCCTTTCGCCGTGTCAATGGCCGATCTAGTTTTTACATCAGTGCATTCGTATAGTGAAGGAGAGGAATCAAAATTTTTTTGGTTAAAACTACAAATCAACACCAAATAGTTTCCAGAATTTTTAGTTAGGTCCCTAAACATGAAATATCTAGGGACTAAAATGAAACTCTATAAAAGTTTATGGGGTCAAAGTGTAATTTTAGAAAAATATGGGGAGTAGGGAGAAATTACGAAATAGTCCAGATTTTGGTCATGAAATTCAGTTTAGTCCCTATCGGGTACTAAAAGTCATTATTTTGACTGAATTTTTGAATCGTCGGAACGCCTTTGGAGAATAACTTCATTGTTCCTTCATTCGGGCCCTAAAACTAACCCATAAGTATTCAAACCTACCGCAAAAATGAGATGAAGATGAAAAAACAAATTAAAAGAGAAGAAAGAAAAAGAAACCGAAATTAGACTTACCACACAAAGTTTCTCTCTCTAAAACGAATTTTTCTCTCTCTAAAAATATGAACTTTTGTCTCTCTAAAATCTGAAATTTTTCTCTTATTTTCCTCTCCAAAAGTTGTCTCTTTTCCTACCAACATCTCATCTATTTATAGGCCTGAAAGGAGAATCAATATGGATCAAAAGTTAATGCTAATTGATAGAAAATAATCTCCAAAAATCAATCCAATCACCAATCTAAAATTGGTGATCAAATTTCAAAAATTTGATTGATTTGGGTCAAAAATCATAGATTTAATATGATCAAAATTGATCCCCAAAAGTTTCCTTTTCCCTCATTTTCGTGTCTCCTCCCTAATTAATTCATTTCCATTCTTCGTGCATGCTTCATGGAAGATGAATAACACATTCTAAATCTTCCTTAAATTAAACTTGTTGTATGGCATTTACAAAAAATGGAATTTGGCCCAAATGGTTAAGGTTTAGGAATTAAAAGGGAGTGGGTTGAAATCCTACTTTTCTCACTTTCACCATTTTCCTTACCTTTACTTTTTTGTATTTTTTTTAATTTCGTTTTCTTTTTGTATTATTATTATTATTATTATTATTATTATTATTATTATTATTATTATTATTATTATTATTATTATTATTATTATTATTATTATTATTATTATTATTATTATTATTATTATTATTATTATTATTATTATTATTATTANCCCAAGTTTGGGGACCAAAATTGAGACTTTTCCGAAAGTTAGGGGACCAACGGTGAGACGTTTTCAAAAGTTAGGGGACCAAAATTGTAACAAAAAAAGTTAGGGGACCAAACTGAGACTTTTGCGAAAGTTTGGGGACCAAAATTGCAGCAAAAAAAGTTACGGGACCAAATTGAAACTTTTGCGAAAGCTAGGGGACCAAAAGTGCACTTAAGCCTTTTATTTTTAAATGCTCAAAAGTTCATTTATTTACAAAAGTGGCCCAAAATCTTTTATTTAATTACAAAAAGACCCGATCAAAATCGGGTGTTCACATAGGCCTTGACTCAGCTTCCCCTTAGAGCAAAAGTAGATGTCTAACTTGTACCTGTACAAAAAACTAAAGAGGAGAGGGGTGAGTCATAACTCAGTGAGTGACTAGCCCATTCTGTTGTGGTGCACGACGCTACCACATGAGGAGAGATAGCCATATATCAATAATTTCAATTAACAACAATTTCAATAACAGCAACTTAAAACGATAAGGAATACAAGACCCTCAATACAATATAGTAGTCAATGCAATCAAGAACAATAATAAAAGTAAACCATGTCAATTCTTATATGGATCCGTCTCAACCCTTCTTAGGAAATAGACAGCAAATCCGTCTCAATTCGACATTGGGGAGTAATCTGTCTCCACTCGTGCATGAGGAGTAATTCCATAGTCCATCTCAACCCATCATAGGGGAGCATTCGCAAACACAATCAAATCCACATTAGCTATGATTACATTCAGTAGTGTTTTTCAAACACTTAAAAGATTCATCATCAATAGTACATTCAGAGTTTGTAAACTAGCATTTCCAAATACTCAAACTTTCTAATTCCAATCAAGTATCAACACAAGTTGATTCACAACGTTGACATCAAACAATCATCAAGCAATTACTCAACGGGACAAAAATGAGGAGCCACTCACCTCTCTCGGAAGAATAGATGACTACGCCTTTTTGTCTCCGATCAACAATAGATGCCAGGGAATCTAGAGTACAATCACAGTTAATGTTTTAATCAAAAACACAATCCAAGGTTTAAAGTCAAATGACTCAAAGGTCTAACCCCTAAAATCCCATCACATTACCCATTGGCAACTAACTATTTCAATAACACCCATTATCTAAACTTACCCTACCCTTACAATGTAATTTCCTAAAATTTCGACAAGATTGCATTGACTCTAAACAACTCATGTTCTGGACTTGATCATGAAAGCTTTTGGCATTATCCTCTTACCAAAATCTTTATTAAATATGCACAATTTTATATTAGCAATTACGTTTTTTTTTTAAAAAAAACACCTTTATAAGAATTAACAAAAGGAATCTTTATTAACTTGCAAATAGATGACACTAACAAAAGGAATCTTTAACATAAGAGTTTCAAGGAGTTGAGTATTTTTAAAAATATATTTAATCAAGTTTCCCAAAGTAATAAGAAACCTACAGTAGTTAACAAAGGGGATGGAAGGTCAGTTTATTAATATGAGGAAACAATGATGAAAAGAGTCCTGAATTTATGTCTTCCCCACTTTTAACTTCTTGTGAAACAATTGATGATTATTGTTTTCAAATCTCTTTCTACTCAATAGAGACAATGGGAAGGATAGGGGACAACGAATCAATCACCAATTTTATAGCAAAGTAGTAAAAGAAAACAAGCACACTCTAACCAGGAACGGCGTGTCCCGATGGTGGCAGCAGTGACGAAACTGATGGCAGAAGGGTGAGATGCGGTGTCAACAATTTCTTATGTGTGGTGTGGGCGGTGGGTTTTGTTTAAGAATTGAAGGAAGGGAGGATTAATTTGAAATATTTTAAAAGATCTTGTGGGAATTGGTAGCAATGGAATATTCTAGATTTCTATTTCAAAAAGGAAAGGTGAAAACACCAGGTTTACCCTCCGAAGGTTTAACTTTCGACGAATTAGTCCTTGAACACATCAGATCTTATCTTTTATTAAATCAATTTTATATTTTTTTCTGATTGGTTTGTTTTATTCTAGAATCTCATAAAAATATCTAAATTCTAAACATGACCTGTTAAATCAAATTTTATATAACATTGACTTGTTAAAATTCTTATTATAAATTTGTAAATAAATCTCAAAAATCTCGAGATATCACATTCTTCCCCCCTTAAGAAATTCGGTCCCCGAATTTAAACTTAAGTATCATCTAACTCCTCAAATGTGCAAGGATACTTAGTCTGTGATTCCTCTCCCACTTCTTATGACTTTCAAATGTTATGAAACAACATCAATTTCAACACAATCAAAAGTTATCACAACTATGCTTTTGAATGTCATCATTCAAAGAGAATTCTATTGATAACCAACCAAGAGTATACTGAAACTTGAAATTTCTACTGTCAAGTCTAGGTTGAACATTTGCATTCCCAATGTCAATAAGCTATTCACTAAGAATAGAAGTCACCAAAGATAAAACATAATCTCTCAAAACTCAATAACTAACAATACTCCAATCACAAAAGAAAATTAATTCAACAACTTAATAGTTAATAGCAAGTGTGCATACTAGGTCTCTTCATCAATACATCACTGTGTGCCACGATGAAAAAAAAATATTGTTAAATGAGATTCCCAATTAAGGAAAGTATACTTCTATCTAGCAACTGATCGATAATTAAAATGTTATATATTAAACAAAACAATCTTTTAATGAAAATTTTAACACAATATTATATTCACTTAAATCAAAACTACACAAATCAGTAGACTCAAATTATCTTATCCATACAATCACTTTGCAACAGATGAACATAATCTAATTTTATATACCATTGACTTGTTAAAATTCTTATTATAAATTTGTAAATAAATCTCAAAAATCTCAGGATATCACAATAAGTGTAATAAATGAGGTTATATAAAATTACTAGGGGCTTTCTGTGCCCTAACGGGACTTAATGTTAAAACTATTTTGAACAAAGTTGCATAAATAATGGACCAATTTGAATTTGTTAAAAATAATGGACCAAAATGAGTATTTAGCCAAGTTTTTTTTATTGCACTTTGTACATATATGCATGTGATTAACAAAAATGTGAGGGACTAACATGCACATTGAATATTTTCACAGGGTTGGTTCCAAAAGTAATGGCGGCAAGTGACAAGATCATCTAATGCGGAGTGTGACAAGGCATGTAGTTTTAGAAAATGTGATCCAGGTTTAGTGAATAAGTGTCTTGGAGGATGGTGCGTTTGTTGTGAACCCCTGTATCTCGTCCTATTATTTTTAATTAGTCCTCTTAAATACAATCATATCTCGCATGTCCATTTCCATATAAAGACATTAAAGAATACAAAGACATTAAATAAAGACAACAAAATACATGTATAATCAGATTTTCAAATGTAATAAAATTTATGCAAATCAAACAAAAATTTTTATAAAAAAAAATTTAATTGAGTTACTGATCTAATTTCATTAATTTCATTATTTAAAAGTTAAAACTTGAAAATATTAAAAGGAAACGATGGGCTATTGGACCACAAGTTTAGTGGTTTGGGTCGGTTGAATGAAACTGTTAGTTTAATTTTTCAATTAAGACCAATTCGCTCTATTGTCTAGTTCGTGGTTGGATTACTCCGACCGTCCTATCAGGTCGAAACAACATTGCTTGAAAGATAAAATTATAACATTGATTTTTTTAAAAGATGTAATTACGTACTTTTTTTTTGTTTTATGTTTGTCTCTGAGGCTTCGTTATTCACTCTAACTTATCTATATTCGACTTATATCACGCACATGTCTAAGATAGGAGAATCTTTTAACAAGAGTAGTTATATTCAAAAGGTCTTAAATATCAGACTTTACTTAAATGATATTAAACCACTTACCACTTGGACCAATCCTATATTAATGATATAATTACATTTACTTAAGTTCTTTTATTAAAATTCAGTGATAAATAGAGTTTTTAACATGCAATATCAAAATTAATACTCCCCAATCTAAAAAAACCTAAATCAAAACGCCAAGATCAAGTTAATTTAAAAAAAAAAAAGAAACTATGAAAAAGAAAATAAAAAAATAAAAGATTAAAAAAGAAGAGATCCACTTTTTTATCAATCATCCTCATTCAAACTCATCTCCCTTTAACGCATCTTGAGCTATTTCTTTGAAAAAAAAACAAAAACAAAAAACAAAACAAAACATAATAAATAAAAACAGAGATGAAAAAAAAACTCTCTGATGAAGCATTCCTACTCAAATTCATCTTAAATAAATACTCTCATTTTCCAAGTCTATCTTCAATTCTTCATAAGCCAATTTAAATAAAAAAAAAAAACACAAAAAGGCGCCGACTACATTTTTGGCTTGCTTTCCTTNAAAAAAAACACAAAAAGGCGCCGACTACATTTTTGGCTTGCTTTCCTTTGTGCTTTCGGTGGTACTCCTCCCCTAGACTTCTTTTCCTTCATGCTTTAAGCTTTCAGTAGCAACTTTGTCAATGCCGATGAAGCAGCAAGGATGACGACATTTCTGTTGGGAAATCACAGAGGGAGCGCAGCGGAAGAAATTAAAAA
>QANZ01006635.1:0-36446 GCA_003254925.1 Chamaecrista fasciculata
AAAAAAAAAAAAAAACAAACCCTGATAATTCTGTATTAAAAAAACAAAACAACCCCTGATGATTAAAAGCCCTTGATCAACAGATTGAGGAGGCTTAGGTCCGTTACATCATGTAATAAAAATTTGGGTACTAGGATCACCAAATTTATGGGCTATATCTCGTAGAAAAGCCCAGAACCTTTTTAAATACTACTATATTAATAATAGAGAAAGTTATCTGTCCAAAAAAAATAATAATAATAGAGAAAGTTATATTTGGTCCAGGACAGATATAGTGGCTTTCAATTTAATCCTTCAAAAGTCATTACATTAACTTAAGTAAAATGTGTTTTCAAGTTAATATTCTGTTATTTAAATTATCAAATTATAGATCAAATTTGAATATAAGAATAGCATCGAAAGGAATGTCATAATTTTTAGACTAATTTGAGGACTATGGTTTTTTAAGGATTAAGAGTCCAATTAAGATTCATAAAAAGCTCACATGAAAATCTCTCATTTCAATTGTAGGATTGAATTAAGTCCCATATACACCTTGCTTACAAGTCACAATAATTCATATTAACATCTTGACCAAACAAATTCAAACTGTCACATGAAAACACAAACCAAAAAAGAAAAAAAGCAGTTGTTCTGTTCCAAGTTCCAACCACTACTTCTTCTTCTTCATTCTTGCTCTTCACTCATCATCACATGTCATTGTGTTCATCATCTTCATCTCCATACACATCATCCTCATCCACAGTAGCATCCTGATATTGCTGATACTCCGAAACCAAATCATTCATATTACTCTCAGCCTCTGTAAACTCCATCTCATCCATACCTTCCCCTGTATACCAATGCAGAAAAGCCTTCCTCCTAAACATAGCAGTAAACTGCTCACTCACACGCCTAAACATCTCCTGAATTGACGTCGAGTTTCCGATGAAAGTGGACGCCATTTTCAACCCTGTAGGAGGGATATCACACACAGTGGATTTCACATTGTTGGGAATCCATTCAACGAAGTAAGAAGAATTCTTGTTCTGCACATTGATCATTTGTTCGTCCACTTCTTTTGTGCTCATTTTACCTCTGAACATCGCCGAGGCCGTGAGGTACCGGCCATGGCGGGGATCGGCGGCGCACATCATGTTCTTGGCATCCCACATTTGTTGGGTGAGTTCAGGGACACTGAGAGCTTTGTATTGTTGGGAGTTTCGGGAAGTGAGAGGAGCGAAACCAACCATGAAGAAGTGGAGGCGAGGGAAGGGGATAAGGTTAACGGCGAGTTTTCGGAGATCGGAGTTTAGTTGGCCGGGGAAACGAAGGCAGCATGTCACGCCGGACATGGTGCCGGAGATCAAATGGTTCAGGTCACCAACTGCTCCATGTATGCAAAATCATCATCAATCATATATATATATATATGATACAAATTGTTAAAATTAAAGTGAAAATCTAATATTTGGTCTCTAAATTTATACTGAGTCAACTAACCGGTCCATGTATAATCAAAATACACTACTCAGTCATTGAATTATTGCATTTGTCAACGATTTGATCCTTGGGTCAAATTTAGGGACCAAACAGAACAAATTCAGTACAAATTCAAGGATCAAATAATATAAATTTAGTACAAATTTAAGAACAAAAAAGTATAAAGTTAGTTCAAACTTAGGGATCAAATAGTATAAATTTAGTACAAATTCAGTGATGAAAAGTATAAAATTACGATCGAGTATACCTTCCACTTAAGACAAACGTCTCAAATTCAGAAACCAAATAATATAAATTCAAAGAAAAAAAAGTATAAAATTAGTTCAAATTTAGGGACCAAATCGTCATTACTTATTAGGGACCAAATCATCATTACTCATTAGGAAGCAAATAGTTGAAAGTTGAAATATTTCAATGACCAAATCGTGTATTTCCGTTCTTTAATGACTTATTAGTTGATTTAGTGTAAATTTAGTCACCATTGATTTTCTAAATAATGAAAGATCTTTGATTTGTTTATATCTCAACAATTACTTTGCGTGAGTTAGAATTGATCAAAGATTTATTAACAACTAGATAAACATCTATAACTTCCTATCATATTCTGTCTTATTAGTTCTCCTTAAGAATTCTACCTAAGCTTTTATAGGTTCTCACACTCTCATATTTACTTATATGAACGCACTCTTCACTCTTCAATTTTATTCTAGTAACTTGTTCCGCCAAGTCTACTCATCACAACTTGAAGATGGTAAACAAAGAGCGAATAGAAATGAATGAATGAATGAAAGTAACGTACAGGAGGGAGTGGTGAGCTTGAGAGTGCGGAAGCAGATGTCATAGAGAGCTTCATTGTCAAGCACCATGCATTCATCAGCGTTCTCAACGAGCTGGTGAACAGAGAGAGTGGCATTGTAGGGCTCAACGACAGTGTCAGAGACCTTAGGAGATGGGAATACAGAGAAAGTCAGCATCATTCTATCTGGGTATTCCTCTCTCACCTTCGATATCAACAGTGTCCCCATTCCTGATCCTGTTCCTCCTCCTAGCGAATGGCACACCTGAAATCCTGAACCCAAAAAACAAACCCCCAATAAATACTTTTGTGCTTCTCAAAAACAGAACAAAACAGAGTAAGTAACAAACCCTGCAAGCAATCACAATTCTCTGCTTCCTTCCTCACAACATCAAGAACAGAATCAATGAGTTCAGCTCCTTCAGTGTAATGCCCTTTTGCCCAATTATTCCCGGCGCCAGATTGGCCAAACACAAAGTTATCCGGGCGGAAAATCTGACCGTACGGTCCACTCCGAACACTGTCCATGGTTCCCGGTTCAAGGTCCATAAGAACCGCCCTCGGAACATACCGCCCACAACTGGCTTCGTTGTAATACACATTGATCCTCTCAAGTTGGAGATCGGAATCGCCGCTGTAACTTCCGGTGGGATCGATGCCGTGTTCCGCGCAGACCACTTCCCAGAATTTGGCTCCGATTTGGTTGCCGCATTGGCCTCCCTGAATGTGAAGGATTTCACGCATTGTGAAAACAGAGAGAGAAGAAAAAACAGGGGTTTCAGGTGACAGAGAAAATGGATGAAGAGGTTGTGTTATTTTATAGAACAGAGAAAAAGGGATTTGGGATTTTGTTATTTGAAATTAGTTGGCAATGGAGGAGGAGGAAGGAATTGAAGGAGGGACAAATTTCGATTGGTTTTGCTATTAAAATGGAATCAATGGAATTGTTATGTGGTGTTTGCTATTACTAATTTAAACGTCTTTTTTTTTTTGGTTGTCGATCGGTTTGTTTGATTCTTTAGTTTCCTTCCATTTTTGGGAGAATGACAAATTCTTCCTCGCCACATATATCTAAACTAATCAGCCTCGCTAGCTATAGTCAAACTTAGATGGATCGATCGATGTGGTTTCATTTTAATTTTTTTGAAGGCAAAAACCTCAAATGGGTCCCTTGTGTATAGGGTAGATTTCAAATTGGTCTCTTATGTTTTATTTGTTTCAGATTAGTCTAACATATTTTTATGATTTTTCAAATCGGTCCCAAAAATATTGAACGTAATCACATTTCTCTCGTTTTAAGTTTGAATATTACAACGAATCCAAAGTTACGAGTTTCTTTTGATGAGTACTTTGAAGCCGTCAACAAATAAGGTCAAATCGAGTTTATAAAGTGGATAGCTTGTTTCACAACCAAACAAATGAAGTTAATCGTATCTCTATCATTTCAAGTCCGAAGCTAACTCTTGAAAAGTTATTTCCCTCACCAAATAAAGGTAAATCACGTCTTGAAAGTATGTTTGGGATCAATTTGAAAAATTAAGAAAATATGTAAGATCAATCTAAACCAAATAAAACATAAGGGACCAATTTGAAATCTATCCCATACATAAGGGATCAATTTGAGGTTTTGGCCTTTTTAAAAATAAGGGTTTGTTAATCTAATCTTTTGTAAAACGTTTTCCCATTTCATAGAAAACACTATTGAAGTCTTGGTACATTGATTTTATATTTTTTGCTAGTATAAATAATTAATAGTACACTTTCTTGAGCAAGTAAATAGGAAACTTTCTCAATGAAATGAAGACAAAATGTGAAAGTTTATACATATATTTTGTCGCATGCATGCAACTCAAAGAGCTACATTATTATGGAATCGTCTTGCAAGTTAATTACCGTTAGGAATTATTTGGTTTCGAATGTCTCAATATATAAACCAAGAAATAGAGTTATACTTAAATATATATATTTTGTCGAAGTTAAGGTTTTTTCAACCGTTGTGACTAATCATTAATTCTCTTAATTATTTTGAACTGGCTAACTTTTTTAGAGATATTCGAACCCACCATTTAGTTAAAATAACTAAGTCAAGAATCACTAAAACACAACCACACCATTAATTGAGACATATAATTATAGGACTTTGGACGTCTTGACCCCTACCAATAGTATGAGATATCATCATCATCATCCACTAAAAGTAATGTCTCATTTATGAAAGGGAATCTACAAAGATTAATGTGAAATTTTACAATTGATATCAAAAAAGTAAAATTTAGATAAAGCTCGTATTTGTTATAAAATTCTTTCAATCATAACTTTGATTTATATTTTTTCGCTTTTATGATTAGTCGTACAAAAAAGTATGTTTAATATTCTTTTTCTATTATGATTAGTCATATATCAAATTTTTGTCACGTGTCAAATATTTTATTAGAGAATCTTATAACAAACATATTTGAAACTTTAGTCCCTTCAAAAAAAAAAAAATAGATGCCGAAGACCACTATATAAGAGAATTCTAACATTTTTTTTTCACTTCTCTCATTCTAGTAATTTGTTAGAGAATTTTTCAAGCTTAATTTTGAGTTATTTCTTGAGTGATCACATTTTGAGTTGGTGTTATACATTTTGAGAGTGTAAATTATTTTTTTAGCCTGAAGAGTGTAAAATTATTATAGATTGATTATTTATATTCCCTTAGTTATTGAAAAGGGAAACTATTGGATATTATTATAAATTAATAAATATAATAAAGAAAATTAATATATATATGAGTCACACCATATTTATATGTAGTAAAATGATATAATGATTTCTTGGCCGTTGGTGAGTATTAATCAGGGTTATTAAAATCGGATCGAATCGGCCGTTCCGACCGGGAACCGGACACTAGGCCGGTCCGAGTCGTCCTAATAATCGGTTGGACACAGAACCGGCCTGAATCGGAGGGAACCGGTCAAAAATCGGTGAAACCGGCCTGAACCGGTCCTGATTTGTTTTTTATTTTCTTTTTTCTGTTTTGATTTTTTTTTGTCCTTTTTTTCATAATTATGGGTCAAATCTTAGAGAATGTTGATTATGAACTAAAATTTGATAGAGAAAGTGATCATAAAATGTTACTTGATGATATTATATTGATGAACATTATGAAAATTGATTATCTCTATATTAATTCATGTTAATTTATGAAAATTGTATTAATATGTTAATGTTATAATTATATTTTGTAACCTAATTATGAATATTTGAATTAAAATTTTATTATATATAGGTTATTTTATTATTATTTCTAATTTATTTATTTGTCAACGATCCGACCCAGTTGGACCCCGGTTGAACCTTGAACCTTGAACCGCTACCTCAACCGGTTCAACGTCCGGTCCGGTTTTAATAACCTCGGTATTAATGCTACGTTTGTAAGATTTGATTAAGGCAATTGAAGGGCTTAATGAAGGCATATGGACGTTGGAAGCAATAAAGTGAAATTTAAACTAGATAATTAAATTTCTTATGTGTATATGAGACATGAGACATGTATATATATATATATATGTTTGTGTGTGTGTCATGTTCGGTAAAAAGTGTGATGAGATAGGCGTGAGAAGATTAAAATAAGTTAGAGGTTTAGAAAATAACAAGATACACGTAATTTTATATACTTTGATAGAAAAAAGGTGGGGAAACAGAGTTCTGTCTATCTCTTTAGTGCAAGATGATAAATCAAACAAGTGAGTACTGTGCTGTTGTATCCTGGAGATAACGCGTCTGTGTATCCACTACACCTTGTGATAAGACTAAATCAACCCGTGGGAGGCGTAAATTACCTTAAAGAAAGCGAGATACCCGTACCTCAGCTCAGGACCACGCATTTTATATTGCTAACAATTTATTCTTGTTTTAGTTGTTTCTCTTATTTTTATGTAGCAACTCCAACAGTAACATTATTCATTATTTCATTTGCTTTCAAAATTGTNGACTAACTTTGTCAAGTTTTAAATAACTAGGGGACCAATATGGAACGAAAAATAACTGGGGGACCAATTTGAAACACTGAGCATAACTGAGGGACCAAAATAAGACTTTGGCCTATTTTCTATTAAGAAAAAAATGATAAAATTTGTTGTTAATTTATTAAAAAAATTAATTAAAAAATCAAATCGACTAAAATATATAACTCTGAAGACACAAGTGATAGTAAACAAACATTAACGATGATATTTAAAATTAATATAAAATTTGATGATAAAAATGATGATTTTATTGAAAAAAATAAAAATGTCTCATCCCAGACTAAACTTGAGATTTACTAATATTATTTTAACCCCAATTATATTAACAAGGTGTGAATGTGATATATTCTAACAAAAATTCAAAAGATACTACTAAAAAAATCCAAGGTACCATAGTACAATAGTACTCTCTCTAATTTGGTGTTGCATAAGTAAAATTTGGGTTCGATCGTTTAAAATTTTGTGAATTCATAGTGCGAAACTAAACTACGAGTCAAATGTGTAATGGGAATCGAATCAATTGATAGAGACAAAACCATAGATATTGATTAAATTTTGGTAAAAGTATTAATTTTATCTTCAAATTTTACATCAATTATCAATTTCGTTCTTAATCTTTTTTTCTATTAATTTCATCATTAATGTTTCACATTTTGGTCAATTTTATTCTTTATTTTTACTTTAGCTAAATATTAACGACATAATCTATGTAGGTGACTAATGATATATAATGTAAATTTGATAGAAAAAGAAACTCAAATACTAACTTAGATTGAAAAGCAGGATCTAATCTGTCGTTAATTTATTAAAGGAAGTTAATCAAAGAGTAAAATTGATCAATATGTAATAAAATTAACCACAAAAAGAATTAAGAATAAAGTTGACAATTAGTATAAAATTTGAGAACCAACTAAATACTGTTACCTTAAATTTTTTTGGTTAAAGTGCACATGTGATCTCATAACTTTCGCAACGGTTTCAATTTAATCCCATAACTTTTTTTGCGCAATTTTGGTCCTATAACTTTGATAAAGGTCTCAATTTGGTCTTATAACTTTTTTTGTTGCAATTTTGATTCCATAACTTTTGAAAACGTTCACCGTTGGTCCCAAACTGATTTCCATCAATTCCATAACTTCATCCGTATTTGCCACGTCATCATTTAACTCAGTATGTCAGATCATCCTTAACGACAAATAATAGATGGAAATCAGCTTGGGATCAACGGTGAGACCTTTTCAAAAGTTATGAGACCAAAATTGCAACAAAAAAAGTTATGGAACCAAATTAAGACATTTGCCAAAATTATGACACCAAAGAGTGCACTTTAGCCCATTTTTTTAACAAAAGAAAAGGAATGGAAAAAGTAACTCAGTGAAGATAAGTGCAAACCAGTACAAGTCTTCATTCCACACGATCAAGTTTCAAAGCATAGAGTCGTGGATCAATGGAGTCCACAAACGTATGGCAGAACTACAGCCATTCCCTTCCAAAACGTACAATTCCAACAAGAATCTCAAGCTAACCCCTTCTCCAAGAGACAATGCATTTTCAATTTTACCTTTCACACACACACACACGAAAATGACACCACTCACAGGTCACAGCTTTCACACATCAATGTCTTTTCTATATATTGGCATCAAGCGCATTTATCAGTCTTATCCTACTCTCTTTATCATCATCATCATCTTCTTCTTCTTCATGTCTCTATAATTCCCCTCACCCCTTCACGATCCATCATGGGTATGGTATTCGGAAAAGTCATCGGCGACGTATACGGAAAAATCAGCGTCGAAACCCCAAAATACGAAGTGATCAAATCCGCCGCCGACTATGAAATCCGGCGATACCCATCTTCCGTGATCGCCGAAGTAACCTACGACCCATCTCAATTCAAAGGCGACAAAGATGGAGGATTCTATATTTTAGCCAAATACATTGGGGTTTCTGGGAACCCAGAAAACAGAAAGCCCGAAAAGATTGCTATGACGGCTCCTGTAATAACCAAGGACACAACAGAAGGTGAAGCTGAAGCTGTGGCAATGACAGCACCAGTTGTGACTAAGGAGGAGAAAAAGATGGTGACTATGGAGTTTATATTGCCATCTAAGTACAAGAATGCAGAGGAGGCACCTAAGCCGTTGGATGAGAGGGTGAAAATCAGAGAGGAGGGTGAGAGAAAATATGGGCTTGTGAGATTTTCAGGTATAGCCACAGAATCTGTGGTGGAAGGGAAGGTGGAGAAGTTGAAGAAGAGCTTGGAGAATGATGGGTATAAAGTGATTGGGGATTTTGTGTTGGCTAGGTATAATCCACCATGGACATTACCTCCTTTCAGGACTAATGAGGTTATGATCCCAGTTGAATGAAAAAAGTGTTGGTTTTTTAAGTTTTATGCTCTGAAATCAGTGAATTCACTAGTCAGTGTAGCAAGCTTATTGTACCTTTTTAGTGAAAGGTTTTAGTAGTATAGATTTGAGTACATAGGTTTGAGTGTTTGTTCTAATAATATTACCCTCCTAGAAAAGGTTTTAGTACTCTCTGCGGATTACACTTTGGTGAGAGAGGAGGGTGAGGACTGAGGAGAAAGGTGAAAGGTGAAAGCTAAGGAAGGGTATTGGTTTTCTTTTCTAGTTATTATGCAGTTGTTTATTGGTTTTTTGCTGGGTCAAAGTTCTGGTTTAATTTTACTTTATGTGTGATTTAAGAAATTAGAGTGAATTCTATTTCCAACTGTCATTAAATTCTCAACTACAGACAAGATAATCTAGCAGCTTTCAATTGTACAAACTTTTGATTGATCCTATTACTGTTTTATCATGTCCACTAGCTTCATCATTGCTGAAAGAAGTTTTGATTGAAGGTCAAATTGATGACGGAAGTCCTATGTACATTTATATAATGTAAACTAGGAATTTGCTTCCTTTAATTTATATTGGTTCTACATATTTTAAAAATTCTCAAATTGGTCTAAAAAATTCTAAATTTAGTTATATATATCTTGTTTCAAGTTTGAATACGACGAATCTAAAGTTACGAGTTTCTTTTAACAAGTACTTTGAGCTGTCAACAAATAAGGGTAAACGAATATCTAAAGTGGACAACTTGTTTCACAATCAAATAAGTGAAATTGATCATATTTCTCTCATTTTAAATCTAAATGTGTTAGCTCTTGAAGAGTTCTTTCCTTCATCAAATGAGGTTAAATTGCATCTAGGAAATGTATGGGACCAATTTGACAAATTAAGAGAATATGTAGAACAAATTTGAAACAAATGAAATATAAAAGACCGATTTGAAATCTACCTCCTACATAAGCGATCAATTTGAGGTTTTGGCCATTTCTAAATAAGGATTTGTTAATCTAATCTTTTGTAAAACGTTTTCCCATTTTATAGAAAACACTATTATGGAATAGTGGCATTTCTTGAGCAAGTACAAAGGAAAATTTCTCAATGAAATGAAGACAAAATGTGAAAGTTTATGCATATATTTTGTACATGCTCATGCATGCATGTAAATCTATAGCTACATAATTATGGAATCGTCTTGAAAGTTAATTCCAGTTAGGAATTAGTTGATTTAAAATGTTTATCATCAATATATAATACTAACTATGAATAAAATAAGAAATAGAATTATACTTAATATTGAGGGGAAGCGCAACCCACACAACAAATAAAGAAAGAGGAAACAAAGAAACGAATACAAAAATTTAATATGGTTCGGTGCCTTAAGACATACTTCACAGTTTCACTAGGACAAACTTCACTATTTGTAATTTTTACACGGACAAAACTACAAACCCTCCTCAATACAATTTTGACTAGAGAAAATTGTACTCTCTCACTAATGACACACAACTACCCAAACCTCATTACACCCTTTATGATATTTGTGTAAGTTGTGGTACCTTAGAAGCTCATATCTCACTCCTATTCATACAAGCCTCTCACCCTCCCTCATTTTATTCCCTCCGATGTGGGACTTTTAATGAATAAGCCCAACAAATACTCCATTCATTCAAAGTCTCACATCATCTAACTCTATCAAAAAAATTGACCTCTCCACATACTTAGCTTTTTGATCTCACCTGTTCTTGGAGAATACTCTAGTCCTCCCTCAAACTCTTCTACTAGTCAAATGTGTAATGGGAGTCGAATCAGTTGATTGAGACAAAACCTCGTATATTGATTAAATTTTTTTAACAAGAAAGAAAGGGAAAATAGTAACTCATTGAAGATAAGTGCAAACCGGTGCTGACAAGTCTTCATTTTTCAAAGCATAGTCCTGGATCAATGGAGTCCACAAACGCATGGTAGAACTACAGCCATTCCATTCCAAAACGTACAATTCCAACAAAAATCTCAAGCTAACCCCTTCCCAAAGTAACATCGCCTATTCAATATTATTTTTTTTAAAAAAAAATAAATAAAAGTTTAGGTGAGTTAGACCGAAGTTATTGAAGTTCGACGTCTTCAGGCTCTATCAACGACTACAGCCTATTAACAAGGCCCTTACATCGAGGTAGGGGTGTTCGTTGGACAGTTTGGACGGTTTAAAATAATTTTTTAAATCGAACTGTTGATTGATTTCATTTATCAAAACCAAACCAATAAAAAGTGGTTTGGACAGTTCGGTTTGAGCGATTTGAAGGTAATTATTGTCAATTTTGTCACTAATATACTAATAAATAAAATATATAGTTATTCTCATAACTTAGTAATATACCATAAGAAAATAAATATTATCATTATAATATAAAAGAATTTTTATAAATAATTAATTGAAATTAGAATTGTAGTTTACTAATATATATTTCTTCTTCTAATTTAATATCACACTAAGATCTTCAAATATAGAATGTTTTATAATATATAAACTAACTCAATTTTATATAATGTAATATGTATAATTACTCATGGTGCATTATAATATGTTATGTAATGTAATAATGTTCTCATTCTCTTATGAACAACAAAATGATCTTCTACTTCTTAACAAAGATTATTAATATATAATAACTTTTAGCTTACAAATATATATATATATATATATGAAGTTGTAAATATTTTCAAACTAATAAATGTCTTCTCAATATTGAATATTGTATGTGTAGAGTACGAGTTACCTGATAAGAATATGAGATATAAGTGTATATATATAAGTAAACTAGAGGCTTTGTGTGCCTGTTATGTACGTAAAATATAAAATTATTTAAAAATAATTTGTTAAGAGAGAATATCACAGGGTACTAAAGTGTCACTTTTTAAATCATCGAATACTAAAGTAAAATATGACCAAACCATAGATTACCAAAGTGTAATTTACACTTTTTTATGGAATTTAAAATATTAATGAAAATCAAAAGTAACTTTATTGGGGTGAGAGAGCTGTGGGCCGGAGGAAAGTGGGTAATTTCTTTTCCTTTTTTTAATTCAGTAATTTTGACTGACTATAAAAGAGTGGAGTCATATAATATAGTATAGATATATAGATATAGATAATAGCTTGAGTGGTTTTGCATTTAGTTCGGTATAGATTTGGTCGGTAAATCGATTTGGTTTGATTTTTAACAAGCCAAAATTCAAAAGCAAAATCTCATGGGTTATTGACAATTGAAAAAAAAAACCCCTTCAAGAAAAATCTAGAATTCCTACTCACCGCTTTCACCCATCAATGTCTTCTCTATATATTGGCATCAAGCGCATCTCTCAGTCTTATCCTACTCTCTTATCATCATCATCATCATCATCTTTTTCTTCATCTCTCAACAATTCCCATCTCACTCCTTCACGATCCATCATGGGTATGGTATTCGGAAAAATCTCCGTCGAAACCCCAAAATACGAAGTGATCAAATCCGCCGCCGACTATGAAATCCGGCGATACCCACCTTCCGTGATCGCCGAAGTCACCTACGACCCATCCCAATTCAAAGGCGACAAAGATGGAGGATTCTATATTTTAGCCAAATACATTGGGGCTTTTGGGAACCCAGAAAACAGAAAGCCCGAAAAGATTGCTATGACGGCTCCTGTAATAACCAAGGACACAGAAGGTGAAGCTGAAGCCGAAGCTGTGGCAATGACAGCACCAGTTGTGACTAAGGAGGAGAAGAAGATGGTGACTATGGAGTTTATATTGCCGTCTAAGTACAAGAAAGCAGAGGAGGCACCTAAGCCGTTGGATGAGAGGGTGAAGATTAGAGAGGAGGGTGAGGCAAAATATGGGGTTGTGAGATTTTCAGGTATAGCTACAGAATCTGTGGTGGAACAGAAGGTGGAGAAGCTGAAGAAGAGCTTGGAGAATGATGGGTATAAAGTGATTGGGGATTTTGTGTTGGCTAGGTATAACCCACCATGGACATTACCTCCTTTCAGGACTAATGAGGTTATGATCCCAGTTGAATGAAATAAAGTGTTGGTCTTTTTAGTTTTATGCACTAGTCAGTGTAGCAAGCTTATTGTACTATTTTAGTGTTTTCATGCATTCACACTTGTTGATCATTGGAGTTAGAAAAGGTTTTAGTACGTTTTAGTACTCTCTGTAGATTACACTTTGGTGAGAGAGGAGGGTGAGGAGAAAGGTGGAGAAGCTGAGGAAGGGTATTGATGTTCTTTTCTAGTTATTATGCAGTTGTTTATTGGTTGCTGTGTCATAATTCTGGTTTTACTTAATGTATAATTTAAGAAATTAGAGTGAATTCAATTTCCAATTGTGGTTAAATTCTGAAATACGGATAAGATAATCTAGCAGCTCTCGATTGCTCAGCTTTTGATTGATCCTCTTAATGTTTTATCATGTCCACTCGCCTAATCATTGCAAAAAAGTTTGCTTGATGGTCAAATTGATGAAGGAACTAGGAAGTCCTGTGTACATGTATCATGTAAACTAGGGATTTGCTTCCTTTAAAAGTGTGATATTTGATATATTCTATGTAGTTTGAAGGAAAATAGGAAGAGATTGAAAGAGAATATATAAATCTCCCAAATTTTATTATTTTGATATCTGCTCCTTCTTTTCCGTCTTATCTTTCTCTAAATTCTATAAAAACTCACAAAGTATCACAATCCAGGGCATCTAAATTCAAGTAGTTTACAAGACCCCATTAGAAACTCATCAAATAACTTTGAACACAATTGTGATCATTGACAATTTGATGAACTGTTAGATGCTAGAAATGGATCACCTAAATTAGAAATGGATCACCTAAATTACAATAGCTGATGTATGACGAATTATGCTTATTGGATGAGTTGAATAATAATTAATCTATTGATCTTTAGATTGAATCAATGGTTTGGATGCCATAATTCACTATACTTCATCCTCCCATAGGATGAGTTGAATAATAATTGATCTATTAACCTTTGAATTAAATCAATGATTTGGAGGTCATAATTCACCATACTTCATCCTCCCATTATTTAGCTGAACCATTCCCGCTAATGCAAGGTGTACTTGGATGATTTTGGAATTGGTAAAAAATATCTGCAAAACTGAATGCTAAGATAATAGGTTTAAATTTAGATACTCAGAAAAAAATTTGGGATTCAAGCGACTTAACATATCAAAGCTAGCCTGATAATTCTGCATACTAAACAAGCCTTGAAGGCAAAGGGGATTGGAAATAGCATTCATAATACATAATTTTTTTGTTGATTACTAACCTTTGAACTATGCTTACTAGGATAGCTGGCTATTCAACAATACTTAAAGACTTATAGCAACAATGCAAGAGGCTTTCAGTATGAGAGGCTCCTGAAACTTAACCGCTGAGGAGCTTCACTAAAATGGTGACAATATTGAAGAGAATCAAGGGAAGTCTCAAGAATTGGCAAGCATGTATGAGCCCTATGACCTGTACTTTGAGGGAATTCCTCTTGTGTCCTCCTGCAACTTCTGTCAATGTCCATCCTCTTGGAGCAAGGAAACGGTCTTCATTCACTATTGCTAATGCATTTGCAAAAAGCAGAAAGCCCTCTAACAATGTCAAGAAACCCATTTTCTGCCATATTTAAAGCAAAACTGTATATCTCAGTACCCAGAGAAAGCTCTCTTCTTCATAACCAGCGAATCAGTTTTGGGGAAAAACACAAAGTAAATATGAATGTGCAGTGATGGAATCAACATTTTATAAAGGACACATGGAATAATTCAAACCAATGATATGAGATCTGGGAAGAAGAAGAAGAAGAAGAAGAAGAAGAAGAAGAGATTTTTCACTGAAAATTTAGGTAAATTTCTCAAATAATTAGGTATTGAAGTCTTTAAAAATATATCAAAAGACAGTATATAGTTGTAAAAATAAGACCATAGAAGTACAGAGAAGACTTGTGCTATGGAGATCCGAATGTTAAATCAATATAAGGTTCCAGAAAGAATGCTTGTCAAATTTTGGAGAACTTTACAAATAGTTCCAACTGAACTCTTAATACAAAAATCAACCACACTACGATTAATAATTTAATACTTCAAAAACACGAAGTTATGCAACTTTGCTCAAAATTCTCACTTAAGGAAAACAATAAGGACCTAAGCAACACAAACCCAAGCCCCATATGACCATGATTTCAGTTAGGTCTTGGATTAACCAAGTGCCAATCATTAACCTAAATCACCACACTATGCTCTTGTTTGGGAATATTATGACTTTCTACAAACTAATATACTACACACACACACACATATATATATATGTGTATATATATATATATGTATATATATATATATATGTATGTATACTAGAATGAAACCAGAATGCAGAGAACAACAAAGGAAAACAACATATCAGACCGACAGACCCCATGAAAAGGGGAAGAAAGAGATAAAGAAATGTGAATAAATGTTGATTATTTATAATCCCCACGAACAGAACAATCAAAACAAGGGTTCTTCTTTCGTAATTGCTATGAGCATAAGAAGAAAAGTTCTCACCTGGAAAGTGGAAACCACAGTCTAAGCGAGAAATTTCAAGGAGACGATCTCAGGATGCTTTAGGAATAGCAGATTTGCTTTCCCTATCTCAGTCTAATAAGTTGGTACTTGGTAGTGCCCAAGTATCTGAATCTAACGGTCCAGAATAGTCTTCACCAATATGTCTGCAAGTTACTGCCCGTTAGATTTTATCAAAAGCGATGATTAACTGAAATGGTCAAAAACAAATTTTGGTTCCTAATATTTATCCAAAGTTTCATTTTGGTCCCTAATGTTTTTTGTTCTGTTTTGGTCCTTAATGTTTAAAATTTGAACATGATCATATCTCTCTCGTTTCAAATTTGAATGTGATTAAGTCAAAGTTACGGGTTAAATTTGATAAGTCCTTTTTTTATCTAGTTAAAGTTATAGGCAAACGAGATCAAATCGAACATGAAATTAGGCCCAAAAGTAGTCCATTTGTTTCATGAATTCGGTCATATCTCTCTCGTTTCAAGTTTAATTACAACGAAATCAGAGTTACAAATTACTCTTTAACGAGTTCTTTCTTTATCCAATCGGAACTGTTGGCAAATGAGGTCAAAATATATTCTAAAAGTGAATTTAGTCAAAACATCAATATTAGTTTTCAGAGTACTATTTGACCTCATCTGTCAACGGTCTCAACTAGACAAAGAAAAAATTGTAAAAAGTAACTAATAGCTTCAATTTTGTTGCATTCAAACTTAAAATAAGAGAGATATGATCAAACTCATTAAACAAGTAGCCCATTTTTCGGCCTAAGTTCAATTTGACCTCATTTGTCGATAACTCCAATTAGGCAATGAAATAACTCATCAAATTTAACTTATAACTATGATTTAATCATATTTGGGTTGAAACGAGAAAGGTATGACAAAATTCAATACTTAGAGACCAATGTTGAAATTTTTAGAAAACATTAAGGACCAAAACGAAATTAAAAACATTAGGGACCAAAACGTAACTTTAGACAAACATTAGGGACCAAAATAAGTTTTTGGCCAACTGAATACTACTTAGGCCAAAGTGCGAATTTGGCCCTATAACTTTGCTTCAGGTCCCAAATCAGTCCTATATTTTTTTTTGTCTCGAATAACATCTTGTATCTTTGTTCCAGGTCCCAAATCAGTCTTATATCTTTTTTGTCTCAGTTTTGGTTCCATAAGTTTTGAAAACCTCCCACTGTTAGTCCTTTGTCCATTTTAAATTATAGTTTAGTCCTGAAAACTTCAAGTTCCTTTCAATTTAGTCCCTAACTATCAAAATGAAAGTGAAAGAGCATCTCTGAAGATTCTCAAACCTTACATCTTGGTCCCTAATCCATGAATTCTTCATGAAATGGAATATAAATGCAAAAACAACACAAATTAAAGCAAATGACAGAGGGACCAAAACTGAAAATGCAGAAAATTTAAAACTCATTGAAAAATGCCCCAAACTCGCTGGAAAACGTACGGAAATCGTCGAGAAACTCAAGAACTCATCCAAAAAACCCAATCCTCACTTAAATCTCACTTAAATAATTTCCCTCAAATACTTTAAGAAAGAATTTTCGAAAATCCAAACTTTCTTCTATCACCTCCCTCCTAAAAAGTTTAGGTTTTCGAAAATTCTTTCTTAAAGCATTTGAGGGCAATTATTTGAGTGAGATTTCAGTGGAAATTGGTGTTTTTGGATGAGTTCTTAAGTTTCTCAGTGATTTCCGCGCGTTTTCCGACGAGTTTGGGGCATTTTCCAATGGGTTTTAAATTTCTAGCGTTTTCAGTTTTGGTCCCTCTGTCATTTGCTTTAATTTGTGTTGTTTTTGC
Organism: Chamaecrista fasciculata; assembly: GCA_003254925.1. Classification (NCBI taxonomy): domain Eukaryota; kingdom Viridiplantae; phylum Streptophyta; class Magnoliopsida; order Fabales; family Fabaceae; genus Chamaecrista; species Chamaecrista fasciculata. The sequence continues at coordinate 17,061 of QANZ01006635.1, forward strand.
ATTTCTATTTCATTTCATGAAGAATTCATGGATTAGGGACCAAGATGTAAGGTTTGAGAATCTTCAGAGATGCTCTTTCATTTTGATTGTCAGGGACTAAAGTGAAAGGGACTTGAAGTTTTCAGGACTAAACTGTAATTTAAAATGGACGGAGGACTAACAGTGGGGAGTTTTCAAAACATGTGGGACCAAAACTGAAACAAAAAAAGATATAGGACTGATTTGGGACTTGGAGCAAAGATACAGGACCAATTTAAGACAAAAAAGATATATGATTGATTTGGGACCTGAAGCAAAGTTATAGAACCAAATTCACACTTTTGCCTAGGGATGGCAACGGGTGGGTATCCGCTCATTTTTTCACTATCCATATCCGTATCCGTTCATTCTCTCCAATATCCATATCTTATCCGTATTCGATATCCGGTATTTGACGGGTACCCTAAATATCCGAAATACCCTAAAATAATGGATATAGGATAGGGTATCCTGATTCAAAAATCGGATATATAGAATATCCGATACCCAATATCCGTTAATTAAAATAAATTAATTAAAAATTTAGTAAAAAATGTATAAAATATAATAAAATACTTATATTATAGGGTACCAGATATCTAATACCCCTAACTATCCGTTCATTTCGGACAGATATTAGATAGTTAATTTTTTATTTTTCAATATCCGTACCCTATCCACCATTCAATATCCGACGAATATCGAATATTTTTTACAAGTGGATTCAGACGCATATCCTAAAGATCCACTCAAATTGTCATCTCTACTTTTGCCTATTACTTATAAGCTTATAAAGCCCTGCTCATAACCCGACCCGTATTAATTCGAAAGTATTCAAATTCGTGACCCGATAGGATTCCGCTTAGCAAGGTAACGAATTCCCATCATGGATAAACTCTCTCAATAATCTTCAATGGCGTCATTTCATCTTCTCGCGCCTACTCTTCCTTGTCGTCGCCTCCAAGATTCTCGCTTTCACCCTTCAAACCTTAGAAATGCGTGCTCTCAATTCTCGGAAATTCATTCTCCTTTCAAGCTAAAGCCTCTTCAGAAGCAGCCAGCTAAAGCCTCCGCCGTTAATGGCGACAACAACGGGACCATGGAATCTCCGAGCCCACCACGCCGAGGCAGGAAGAAGAAGCCCTCTTCCTCTTCTGCTCCAGTTAAAGAATCGAAGCGTTCGAGAAAACCCAAAGTCGAAAACAACGGCGCATTGGAAAAAAAGGAAGAAGAAGCCGCGATTGGAACCCTAAACGGAGCTGAAATTACAGACGAAGACGCAGAGAATTACGACGACGGCATGGATTTCCCGTACGATTTCCCGCCATTGATATGCTGTTTCGGTGCTGTGCAAAAGGAATTCGTGCCTTCAGTTAGGGTTCACGAATACCCTATGGATCCCGATATCTATTCGGAGTGGAAGATGCTGCAATGGAAGCCGCCGGAGTTCGGAAGAGCTCCCGGAGGGCCGCCGTCGAACGTGGCGATCGCGCATGTCCGGCTCGGCGGGCGATCGGCGTTCATGGGGAAGGTTGGGGACGACGATTTTGGGGGTGAATTGGTGTTAATGATGAACAAGGAGAGAGTGCAAACGCGAGCTGTGAAATTCGATTCCAATGTGAAGACTGGGTGTACATATATGAAGGTGAAGTTTGAAGATGGGAAGATGAAGATGGAGACTGTTAAAGAATCAGCTGAGGATTCACTTACAAGCTCTGAACTGAATCTTTCTGTATTGAAAGAGGTGAGGATGCACGATAAATTTTGGTTGAATTATTATCTGGTTGATGAATTTTGACTGTAATGGTTGAAGCCATGTTCTTCTGTTAGATTATGTGGTGTGAATTATCATTTAGCTTGTGTTAACCTTGTCATTTAGGTAATGTGAGTACGTTGGTGTTGTACTAGTTAGTATATATGAGGAAGACTGATCAATTTGAAGATTTTGACTTATTTTGATTTTAGAGTAAACTAATGATTTAGTCCTTTGAAAGATGATAGATGTCTCAATTTAGTCCCGAAAGATTAGTCCATGAAAGATACAATTACAACTTATTTGATCATTTTGCTAAAACATTAATTCAAATTTAACAGTGGATATGATTTTTTTAACTTCAATTGTCTATTATAATTTTGACAAAATTTGAAACTATATGACTATATCAGATTTGTCATTAAATTTCAATTATTATCTTTAACAAAAGGATTGAATTGGCTGTAATTGTATATTTCAGGGACTAAATTGTATATCTTATTCTTCAGGTACTAAATTAAAACATCTGACATCTTTCAAGGACTAAATCATTAATTTACCCTTGTCATTTAGGTGATGTGAGTAAATTGATGTTTTACTCGTTAGTATATGAGTAAGAGTGATCAATTTGGAGATTTTGGCTTATTGACTTACTGCTTTCATCATGTAGGCTAGGATTTTCCATTTCAATTCAGAAGTTCTAACATCCCCTTCAATGCATCACACTCTCTTTCGAGCAATTGCATTGTCTAAGAAGTTTGGAGGCCTTATATTTTTCGATTTGAACCTCCCTCTACCTCTGTGGAAATCACGCGATGAGACAAGAGAACTAATCAAGAAAGCATGGAACGAAGCAGACATCATAGAAGTTTCAAGGACTGAGCTAGAATTCCTCCTGGATGAAGACTACTATGAGAGGAAGAGAAATTACAGACCTCAATACTACGCCGAGAATTATGAACAAACCAAAAACCGGAGAGATTATTACCATTATACTCCTGAGGAAATCTCTCCTTTGTGGCATGATGGACTTAAATTCTTGTTTGTCACAGATGGGACATTAAGGGTTCATTACTATACCCCTAATTTTGATGGGGTTGTGGTTGGAACTGAAGATGTACTAATAACTCCATACACATGTGACAGAACTGGCTCGGGTGACGCGGTTGTTGCCGGTATTCTGAGAAAACTAACCACTTGCCCGGAAATGTTTGAAAACCAAGATGTTTTGGAGAGACAGCTGCGTTTTGCTATTGCTGCAGGAATTATAGCACAATGGACTATTGGTGCAGTAAGAGGCTTCCCTAGTGAAAGTGCCACACAGAATTTAAAAGAACAAGTTTATGTGCCTTCAATGTGGTGACAGAGATGGATTGTGCACTATGAAATAGAGCTTAGAATTATGATATGAGAAGATAGGAGAAGAACTCATAGGCAAGCTTTTTTCATTGAATTTTTGCTTGTTAACTCTGGCTCCATTTCATGCCAATTGAAAATTTTGTAGATGAGAACTGAATTTTGCACTAATGTTTGTAATGTAATGTTGTAGCTTGTGTCATCTCTTGAAGTTTGTTCTCTTTGTACTCCTAAAATTGAAAATCTAATCATTTAATCCCCATAGATTGATTCTTACAATTTATTTTTTAAAATATATTATTTATTTAGAGCTGTCGTGGATGAATCGTGTTTTTAACTAGTTCACTGTATATTAGTATTAATATCAGTACTTAGTAGTATTAAACAATATTATCACTTACTTCAATACTAATAACTAAGATTAAAAAATTATACAGAGATTAATATTTTTTAAAAAAATACTATATATATATTGGTCAAATATATTTGGCATAGCTTCTTTTTCTTGTTCGATCAAAACAAAAAAGGCAAGATTTAATAAGGTTCTTTATATTTTTGTTATAAGGTTTTCAATCAACATTTGACATGTGACAAAATTTTTATGCATGACCAATCATGATAGAGAAAGAATAATAAACACATACTTTTGCATGATCAATTATAAAAGAGAAAGAGAATGTAAATCAGACTTATGATTTGCGAAACCTCGTAGCAAAAATATATATAAGGAAGTTTACTTACATTTTATTTTAAAGAAAACCACATTTCTCTTTTGATCAGACAGTCAGGAAAGCTGGGCCACAACATTTATATTCAAATTGGGCCGAAGCTTGAGCCCTTTTTAATAAGTGTGTGCTCTAAAGTTTTTTTTGATAAAAATATAAGATGTAAAAAGATTATTTATAAAAGTCAAACATAATATATTGAATAAAAAAATTAGGGTAAATTACACTTTGGTACCCTGCGGTTTGACCCTATTTCACTTTGGTACCCTGTGGTTTGAAACCTGACACTTTGGTACCCTGTGGTATTCTTCATTAACACTTTAGTACCTTTTGGAGCTATTTTGTTATTTTAACCATAACAAATTTTGCAAAAATTACATATTGACCCCAAATTTGTTATGGTTAAAATTACAAAATAGCTCCAAAGGGTATCAAAGTGTTAATGGAGAATACCACAGGGCACCAAAGTGTCAAGTTTAAAACCACAAGGTACTAAAGTGAAATAGGGTCAAACCACAAGGTACCAAAGTGTAATTTACCCAAAAAATTAAACACTTCAAACTTGAATTAGTATTTAAAGCAATAAATTACAAATTGATCCAAGTTCATACTTGAGGCTTTGTTATGTCTATAATTTTTAATTAGCGGCTAAAAATATAAAATGTTTGATTTGTTTCTTGTATTATTTGATGCGTAAGTAAGTGTGCTTGATTTTATACTTGAGGTTATCCTAATGTCTATAATTTTATTGTTGTATGATTTTATTGTTGTATTATATGTAGTTCTTTTAGGACTTATGTCACACTTTTAGATATGTGACACTTTTATATATTTGTTATAAGGTTTATCATAAAATAGGGATATGTGACAAAAAAATTATGTATAATCATTGACAATAGAAAAAAAACATAAAAGATTATTTTTCCTCGGCAAATAATTTGAGATAGAAGGAAAATAAATGAAAATTTTGTGACATATATAAAAAAAATTATCTAAAATATTTCCATCTTTTATTGGTGGCTAAAAATTTAACGTTTTTTTATAGACGTATTGCGTAATTAACTAATTTTATTTTATAGTTTGAGGTACCCTCGAATTAATTAATTCAGTTGACTTAATTAATTTGATTAAGTAGCTTGTGGAAGAATTAGGCATGGTAGACACATTCAAATAGGATTAATGGTCCAATTATAGCCCATAACACTTCACCACATTCATCCCACTCAAAAAATCCAAATCCACCCAACACGTTTAATGTAAATTGAAAAATAAATATTAGGTAAAGAACAGTGGTTAGAATTTAAATGTAACGGTCAAAAACGAAGGGTTTATTTTAGAAATAAAATAATATAAAAATTTCAAAGACAAAATGAGTGCGTCTCCACCAAAAATCCAAAATGATCAAACCGAACGTGCTCTTTCCATTTGACAATGTGAAAGTTAGACCATGTCAATTTTCTACGCAGTGTTGATTGATTATTGGAGTAAATTAACTATTTAATTTATTAAAAACAATAAAAGTTTGTTAATTTAATATTTAGTAATAAAATAAAATAAAATATTTTAAATATATATTTTCATTTTCATTTCTTTATAAAAATACGTTCATTTAAATCTAAGGATAAAACTAATTGTTAATTTTAGATTGTAATGTAAATAATTTTACTATTATAATCAATAGTTTTGATAAAAAAATTAAATTAATGGTAACTATATTTTTATAAAAAAATTAATTAAGAAGGTTCTAATCTTAATTATTTCATTTTGGTCCTTATGAATGAAGAGCTCACTCACCTAACACCTTTGATAAGACGTTAATTGGATTTCATTTTCCAAGAGCACTTCACTTAGCACTCATGTCTTTGTTTTTTCTTCTTGGAAAATATATTATTTTTCGTATTGGACACTTTCAAATTGTCATAGGACTTTGTCTTTGCTATTTTATTACCCCCAAATATATTGACTTACTGTTTCAGTCCCTTGAGTGTTAAGTACATCAAGTTCAATAAACCTATTAGACTTCGAAGGAAAATTAAGTTCAAAATACCTAACAAAGTACCATTAAAAAAAGTTCAATACCTAACTTCATTGAACACAAATCACATTTTCAGCCATGGTGGGAGTATTGCATTTCATTCTATGTGTAAATGGTATTGAAATATAAAATTATCTAAATTTATATTGTTTAAAAAAATTATAACTATTTACATTAAAATTTAAAATAGTTATCTAAATAGTTATAAATTTTAAAAAAATAATATAACTATTTTAAAATTTATATTGTTTATTATTAAAAATTTATTTAAATAATTATGATTGTATATATTTTTTGAGTAATAATAAGTTTTTAGAAAGCAAAAACAATTTGTAAATGGCATTTTGACAATCATTTACAAAATCATCAAAAGGTACCATTTAATAAAATTGTATCAATACAAATTTCAATAAAAACTTCAACAACTTTTTTTAATAACCTATTTTCTTTTGTTCATTTCTATTTCTATATCATTTTAAAATATTTATGTAATCTTCTCTATCTATCACAATTATTACATACTTATTTAAATAATTTTATATTTCAACATCATTTACAAATATTAGATAAATAGAATTCCGAAATAAGGCCTATATATGTGCATTTAAGTTTCTCAATTCGTTTTATTCTATACATAATATTGTGATAATTATTATCACCTAACGCGTTTCATATTTACACTTTATGAGGATTTTACTCTTATATTTAAAGATTTTGCGATTTATTTAAAGAGATACCAAAAAAAAAACGGTGGAATCTCCGCAAGGCCATCATAATACTTGCATAAAGTTTCAGATTTCTTTTACCAAAAAAAAAAGTTTCAGATTTCTATGTACCGAAAAAAAAAAGTTTCAGGTTTCTAAAGTAACTTTGTGATTTGTCATCTTTTTGTTATGTCCGCTTTAAAAAAAGTTACGTTATTCCTACGACACCTAATTACAAACATTAAATATTAGGGTAAATTACACTTTGGTACCCTGTGGTTTGACCCTATTTCACTTTGGTACCCTGTGGTTTGAAACTTGACACTTTGGTACCCTGTGGTATTCTCCATTAACACTTTGGTACCCTTTGGAGTTATTTTGTAATTTTAACCATGATAAATTTTGCAAAAATTACATATTGACCCCAAAAAGTTTTTAAAAAATTACAAATAGGTCCCTAGATACATATTATCTAGGGACTAAAATGAAAACTTTAAAAAATTTAGGGGTCAGTATGTAATTTTTGCAAAATTTATTATGGTTAAAATTACAAAATAGCTCCAAAGGGTACCAAAGTATTAAAAAAGAATACCACAGGGTATCAAAGTGTCAAGTTTCAAACCACAGGGTACCAAAGTGAAATAGGGTCAAACCACAGGGTACCAAAGTGTAATTTACCCTAAATATTAATATAGAAGAAAACTTTTAACTTTGTGTAAGCTAAAATAGCGAAGTCAGCAAGATATTATATGACTTGTTACAGTATCACTTAAATAAAATTTGATGTTCTGGCCAAAAAATAAAATTTGATGTACAAGAGTAACAAGACTTTATAAATATAATTATTTCTAGAGTGAATTAAAATTTAGTTCCTGAAAAATTACTAAGCTAACAACTCAATTCTTAAAATATTAAAATACACATTTAATTTTTGAAAAATCAAAATAATATATTTTTTGTTCTTAAAAGATTAAAACAGAATACTATCCAGTCTAAAAAAAAGGTCTAATTAATATATCATTTTAATATTTCAGAAATTAATCTGTATACTTCAATTTTTCAGGGACCTAGTTATTAATTTGGTAATTTTTCATGGACCAAATTATTAGTTTACTCTTATTTCTATTTTAAAAAATTTTTAACACAATTGGATATACAATATGAGTTGAGTCTAAATTAATCCGAACAAGAATTGAAAGACCAATGAAGCAATAAAAAAAAATTTAATAAAAGAGGCAAATAAACAGTGTGAAATGAGTGTATTGTATAAAATTTACATTGGTTCCGAGCCTGCAATCACAGGCATGTTTATCCATTCAAAGTACAATATAAACAAGGTATGTGTAGTGTAGTTTAGTGTAGTGTATTGAAGGAACATGTGAAGCTACTAAATTCCTAACCTGAAACTGTATCAAAAATCTGTGACACTTCCCTTTGGTAACTAAAACCAAAGTCCAAGTGAAAGAATCAATGAATCAGTGGTATACAACTTTAACAACATTTTCTTCTTCCAAATCTCTATATATCTCTCTCCCAAGTATAGCCAAACTAACCTTATATTTGCCCTCAAAATATACACACAAGCCTTTCTCTTCTTTCCTGCATTCATTGCTTCCCAATTTGGGTAATGCATAAACTAAAATTGGAGTATTTTCATTCCCATGACAAAAGCCCTAATTTTAAGGCTTCTTGTGATCCTTCAGCACCCACCATCATCTAATCATCATCATCATCATCAATCAAGCAGGCTCATCAAAGGAAAGTACATCCCCACCACAACACATCTCAAATGTGCTTCCTTTTAAGCTTTTAAGGCACTAGCATATACTAGTGATACCAAAACCAAGCTATGATCACTAGCTATCTTTGTGACTCACCACCGCCGATGATCTGTCTTTGATCAAGTTTCGGGCTCGTAATTAGCTCCAGAGACTTGTTACAGATACAACCCGGAAAGGGATTCGCGTAGAAACTCTCCTCCGTCCTCGGTGACTCTCCTGACTGCCTGAGATATGGTGCACCCAACCTGTTAGTGTGCAATTCTTTAACCTGTGAAGAAAATTCTTCCCAGGACATGGTACCATCATCCAGCTTATCAATCAGTTTTACATAACTGAATCTGAAATAACAAGGAAATAATCAAGAACATATCAGAAACACATATATACCACACAAAACAACTTTGGAAAGAATAGAAAAAAGATTCATTCATTCTGATGAACTTACCTATCAGGATTTATACTTCTCTTGAATCCTTCAAACCTCCTATGGCCCTGCACGGCCTTGGCCATGTTTCCATCGTAAGTGTAGACAAAGACATCGCTTTCTAAAGCCACTATATAATCCAATGCAGCAAGGCGGTTTTGGTACCGGTTAAAAGGATCCAACTCCTCCTCAGTTGCAAGGGTGGAATGAGTGAAGACATTAGGGTACTCGGATCGAAAGGCATCCATGCTGTTTCTGCCATAGATTGGCCCTGCAACTATGTAGATTGTTGTTGTTGGAGGATATCCCATGGCCTTGAGAAAAACAGCCGACTCTCGAGGCGACATAGGGCATCCCCCTTGCAATCTTCGCTCGATCGGATTGATCTCTTTCTCCTTCCAATGCTTAGTCTCATACCTCATAACTCTCAGTTCCTCAGCCTCCTCAGCAGTGAGATTATGGCTGCACCCGGTAAAAGCTAGCATGTCTTTCTCATACCTATGTCAGTCAGAAATGGAACCAAAGGAATCAATATCAGTATAGCAGGCAGATCATAACTTGACATGTGAATCAATGATGATACAAAAATAAGCCTGGAGGAAGGGTGCAATCCCAAAAGACAAGCCTATCAGAAGGAAAAAAAAACTAGATTCTGATACGAGACTTGCATCAATTAAATAGAGAGAAATGGATATGACTATTGACAACAAGATGTTAGTTAATACCTCAAATGAAGGGCAATGTATGGTTCATTATTGGACCTTAGCCTATGGACCAAGGTTCTTCCAAGATCCTCAATCTCTGTTGTATACCTAAGAGCCTCGTAATTGGCTCGGCATCGTATCTTCTGAATATGAGGAGCGAGGCCATTGTTGGCAAGGCGAGAATCGGTGTGTGTGAACTGAACGACCTTGTGTCGCTTTAACAACTTGACAATCTCACCTCTGTAGTAACTAGCCTGCAATGCAAATGCAAAATCAAGTGTGTGAGAGTGAGTAGTAAGAAACAATCCCACAAACCATGTTTGAGGCACTTAGATTATTCATTATTCATTCAAATTTTGCACACCTTAGACCAGGAAACAGGAGCCTTGAGGAGAGGTTTAACAGCAGCATACTTTAGGGGCAGATACTCAACTATCTCAATGTCGTCTTTCAAAACCTCAATAAAGTGCCTCCAGTCGAAGATATCTTTAAAGTCACTGAAATATATTAGGGACATTATATTTTGAATCTAAAGATAGATAGATAGATAGATAGATAGATAGATATCATGATGAGGAGGTCACGATTTAACAAGTAACACCGAGTATCGAATGTGAAACTCACCTCGGATCAGTCCAGAAGGATTCATGATCAAGAGAAGGAAGAACAAGGGTGGCATTCATAATCTTTGCAATTGCAACCATGTCACATATCTACATGACAAACCAGGTTCTTAAAATTAGCAATAGAAAAATTAAAAAATATATATATATGAAAATGATTATTTTCATTTGATCTTACTCCTGTTCTCATCTGATTTAATCCACCATTGGCATGAACAAGGAGATACCCATTTGTCTTCAACCTTGGCCCTGAAAGATATTATAAATTTGTGAAACCCAGGAACAATACTAGTGATCATGAATCAGTAACAATTAATTAATTATATTATATACATACTTAATCGAGTCCTGGGTCGAGAGATGCATTTATAATAGCCATCACTATTGGGTTTCATCCATATTTCCGGAATCTTTCAACAACAAAAAAAAAGTATGCATTACATACAGAAAAAAAAAAACAGAGGATCTGATTCTGATCCCAGAATAGAAAGCTGAAATTGAAATTGAAATCATTGTGAGAGAAACTTACAGGCAATCTCTCGAGAATACGCTTGGGGATTGATGAAGCTGGGTCAGATTCAGAAACGACCCTTTGAGCAGAAGCCCAATCCTTCTTGAACCTCTGTAAGATCAATTGACCATTCTCGATGCTTTTCCTATTAACCTCAACGCCGACTCCAAGAAACGAGACTTTACAGAAAACCGACAAGACGACCAACAACATTAAAATCCCCAAAACCTTACGGCCCATGTTTTTGCGTGATGAGCATGATTGGGTTGCCATTGAAACCCATTGATGGAATCGATCAATGTGAAGGAGGAAAGAGTCAGGGAGGCACAATAGGATGCGAGTACGGAGGAGGATGTATTTAAGGAGGTGGTGGTGAGAGTGAGAGCCGCCGGAGCCGGAGCCGCCGCATGCGGCGGCGGAGTCGCTGGTTTCGTCGTCGTCGTCGTGGTCGGAGAAGAAGTCTGATTGTTTTTCGGCGTCGACGATGTTGTCGGGGAGGCGGCGGCGTGTGGTGGTGGGTCCCGCGGCGATGACTGGGCTGGAGGAGGCGGAGGTGGTGGTGGTGGGGCCGCCGGACGACATGGCCGGTGCCGGAAAAAGGAAAAACGATGAAAGGGCAAAATCGGAATAATTGGGAGGACAAGTTTTTGATGTTTTTTTTTTTTTGTTTTTGAAATTATGGGGTGGGAGATTGAAGGAAGAAGGAAAGTGGGAAGAGAAAAAGGAAGAGTTTTTTGTATTTGGGAGAGGAGAGAGAAAGAAGAACAGAGGAAGAGAGAGAGAGAGAGAATGAATGGTTTTATGGAAGGGATGGTATGGAATGAAAAGGGAAAACGAGGGAGGCTCCGAAAGCGAAGGAGGATGGATGCTTCATTCATTCATTCATGAAATCTTTTTATATGAATGAAATGGAACAACAACGTCTTACTCTGTTTCTCACTTTTATATTTTTAATATAGGACATGTTCTCATTCATTTTGGCATTTCGATCTCTCTCGGAATGATTTTGGTGTGTAAATTTATGTGTGAGCATATGACAATCAATGATAAATAAATAAATAAAACGAATTTTCAGCTGCTGCTGCTATTACATTTTTACCCTTTCGTTTTTAGTCTTCAAATAATTCAGTGGACGACTTTTAAAATTGGATTTTTTAAAAAATCCACCATTAAGGGTGTTAATTTAAGTGTGAAATGACCATTACGCAAGTTGTAGAGACTAAAATGTCTAAATTATATTTTTATAAATTAATCATATAAAATGTTTTTTTTGTCAAATATATTTATTTTATTAGTTAATTTTATAATGAGTATATGAATAAAAAATACTATATAATTTAATCCTCCAACAATCGGTATTACTGGCTAAAAAACAATCCGTTATAATCAAATGAGATAGACAAAAAAAATCTAGCTAATCGATTCGGTTGACGGATGAAAATTAATTTTATCCGAACTGAATCGATAAACCGATTTATTATTAATTTAATATTATATATATTTCTATTGAATTAAATAAACAAATCCCCATTCACTAATTTGCTAATCCCTAGACCCTAATTCAGCATTCCTCCATATTTCACACTCCTTCAAACATTCACAAGCTTAGCCGCCGCTCCTCCTTCATTAGTCGTTTCTCTGTAACCAAAATAATTTATGTCTGTTAGATTTAAGTTGGATGCCTAATTTTCAGCCCTTGGATCGAAGGACCAAAATCCCATTAACACATGTCTAAGTCCTAACCTAGCAGCCGCAGTACGCATACGCACAAGACACACAAGACGACTCTTATCTTCCTTTCCAGAATTCCAGTTGCCTCCCTCTGTCGAATTCCAATACATTTAGGTATTAATCGTCCTCTTCGCGAGTACGACTTTGGCTTCATAAATTATTAATGGACTTTGTCAGTAATGTTCAAGTTCCGATTGAATATGGGTTCATCACAAATCATGTATTTTTAAAGGCATTCAGGTTCTAATGTCGCGAGGCACGTTTCTTCAATTCATCACTATCAATCAACTAAACAACAGTCTTACTTATTATTTTACTTGCTCAAGTGTCAACTTGAATATACTGGAAAATATTCTTAAACCAGAGCCTTCAATCACTTGTTGAATTGTTGATGCTCTGTTTGTCAGGTCATCAATGCCTGTTCCATTCAGTGGTAAACTCAAACATGGAACCTAGTCGCTCAACACTTAATCTATTCCTTTTTATTTTAATATATATATATATATAATATAGATAGATATTGGGTCAGTTCATTTTTCATTTTCCTGCCTGATGATCTGCTCGTTTTTTTTTTTCCCATTTTGCTCTGCGTGAAATACTGAAAAAGAGGGCTAAAGCAAGCAGTCATACATAATAACATGTATACGAATTTAATTACACAACAAGTTTTGAAATTTGAAAAACGGAGCTTGAACAAGTTACAATAGTTGCTGGTCATCTCCTATACGGTGTAATGAATTCTTGGCTTGTCTTGTTTCAGTATTATTTTGTTTTTGGATATACTTCCCTCCTAATATTCTCAAATGGGATTTCAGATTGGAATGGAGAGAAAGAAGGAAAAATGATATTGGAAAGTGAAGGGACGGACACGTGACTTCATCTAGAGCATTGGAGCGATGGACGAATGAGATTGAAGGAAATGCAAACACTGCATAGATCTGCTTCCTACAGTATTCCTCCCCACACAAGTATAAGAGAGAGAAGTAGCTGATACAGTACTCCAATTCAGCTCATCAGTCATCACTGTTGGTGTGGTGTGCTTAATTTATTATTATCTTATTATTATATTTATCTCCTCTCTCTTTCTCTTTGTTATCGACAGATTCCATGGCATACTGAGCTCCTTCCTCTACAGTCAAACCCTACGCGTGACTGGTGACTCTTTCACTTCATCGTCTCCTTCTTGCCTCCACTCTTATATTATACGCTTCTCTGATTTATAAGAAGCCCTTGAATTTGAATGGCATCGACACCCCCCCCAATGTTCAATCATTGGTACCAAACCTTATCAAAGCCATCCCTATCCTCAGAATCATCACCGCAATCTCAACAATCAACGCCGTGACAACCACCACAACAATTGATATTGGGCCTCCAACAAGGTCTCTCTTTCCAATCCTTCACCTTTACCTTGAAATGCCGCAAAATCACGCCCCGTCCCCTCAAACCCTAGCTTTTCATCTATTTGCCCTCTTCCGACCCCAAAATCAGAACTCGCCGCTGATTTCTCCGGCCGCCGCTCCACCAGATTTGTCTCCAAAATGCACATCGGAAGACCTAAATCCGGTCTAAGCAGTCCCCATACATCCCTAGCCGAGGAGGCTCTACAGCATGTCATTCAATGCAGTAACGACCAAAAGATACTTGAAGATATATTATTTACTTTTCATTAGAGGCTTTGTGAATGCGATGATTATGCATATTTAATTCGTGGACTTGGGAATAGAGGTCTCCGCTGGAAAATGAATGTGTGTTTCGAATTCGCAGTAAGAGGGGAGAAGAGAAAATATGAGCAGGGGAGATTGACGAGCACGATGATTAGTTCCCTCGGTAGGTTAGGGGAGGTTGACCTTGCAAACAGGATCTTTGAGACGGCAAGGAATGAAGGGTATGGAAACACGGTCTATGCTTATTCCGCCTTAATTAGTGCATATGGACGTAATGGTTACTATAATGAGGCTCGAAGGACCTTTGAGTCAATGAAACAGTCCGGTCTGAAACCAAATTTGGTCACATATAATGCAGTGATTGATGCCAGTGCGAAAGGGGGTGTGGACTTTAAGAGAGTACTTGAGATTTTTTATGAAATGTAGACAGATGCTGTTCAACCTGATCGAATTACTTATAATTCACTTCTTGCAGTATGCAGTAGAGGAGGGTTGTGGGAGGCGGCTCAGAATCTTTTTAGTGAGATGGTGGAGAGGGGGATTGACTAGGATATTTTCACTTATAATACACTTTTGGATGCTGGAGGTGGTGGTGGACGTGGTGGAAGCATTGGAGTTGGAGCTGGAGGAAGTGTGGGTGCAGGTGGTGGTGGGGGAGTTGGAGTTGGAGGTGGAGGTGGTGTAGGAGGAAGTGTTGGTGCAGGTGGTGGTGCAAGAGGTGGTGGAGGTGGAGGTGGAGGCGTTAGAGGTGGTGGAGGGAGTGTTGGTGGAAGTGTTGGAGTTGGTGGTAGTGTAGGAGGTGGGGTCGGTGTAGGTGCTGATGGAGATTGTGCCCTAGGGCCAATCATTTTATTTATGTGTTATTTGAACATATATAGTTTTGATTAATTTATAGAGATAAATTATGTTGTTATCATATTATCAGCGTGTTTACTATGATAGCATCCTTGATTGATTATAAGATAATTAATCTAAAGCTGTCCCTGGTCGATCATTCACGTGGGAACGTAAATGAACTAAGACCAGCATGACCTCGGNAAATCGCAGCATGTGCTGCGATTTCTAAAAACGTAGCATGTTGCGATTTGAGAATGACAAATCGCAACATGTACTGCGATTTGAGGAGCAGAATTAATTAAATTCTGAGCCTTAATCATGGGGTTAATTATTTTTAGGGTGTATTAGTGATCGGGCACTCGTCGTTAGTGCTGCTAAATTAATACTCAAGCTATGCCCGAATATTATATTTATATATAATATAGCGCACAACCCAAGGTCGGATCTCTAAGAAACTTCTTGGATGAGAATAACAATTAATTATGTAAAAAATTACGAATTCAGGTCCAATGTTTTGTGGGTTTGGTAATTATAAAGATAAGAACAAGAAAATAAAGAAAACAAAGAAAAGATAAAAGAATGAATATGGAGGGATGAGAATATGAAATCCTAGAGAATAATCAGGAAGTCTACCATCATAGCCCAATAAAGATGATCAAGAAGTTATTATTATAATTATGTCAAGCAAAACCACATCCAATATTATATCTCGTGTACACGAAATATGGATCAATCATGATAATCATAAACGACTCCACAAAGTAACGATTTATAATTAAACATAACAATCCTTAAGCAATTACGATAATAGAAACAATAGATAGATCACTCTATCATACGACCACAATTCAACTGAATGTGCAAGAGCAAACTTTATTAATGGTCAAACCAACACACTAATATTGTTTATGGAAGAATTAAAACAATCTAATGACTATTATCTAAAACTAAACACAACAATAATAATAAAAACTCCCTGGACATCGACTACCGTTGAACTCAGGCTTCGTTCGGGATTCTCCTCTAGGATGAAGAATGTTTAGGCTCTCATCATAGAGACCTATTGATGACTACTCTACTCTACTCTATTCTGCCACCAGTTGAGGTGTTGGGGTGTTAATTCGTTAATTGGCGATTTGAGACTGAAACGTCGAGCTCTATTTATAGCCCTGAGTAATATGCTTGATCCGCAAGTCAATGAGCGATTTTGGACTTGGGCCGTCAGCTGCGCCGGCGGCCCAACACGGGGGCGAAACGCAAAATACGCGATTTTTCAATTATTATCTCCGTATCTTGAATCCTAGCCGTCTAAATTATATGTTTAAACTTCGGAATATCCTGAGCCGCGAAATTTCCAATTTGAGCCGCTGGCTCAAATTGACGGCGCAGCGCAAATTCCGCGCTGAAGATATTTGCTGACGTCATACTCTTCTCAGAGTCCTGCGCCGCTGGAGGTCCTGATTTGGGCCGGCGGCCCAACACGGTGGCGCAAAACTTTTTGTGCTTTTTTGTGATCATCTCTCTGATTCGAGACATTTCCCATTGGTTAGACCTTGTTTGGATATCTGAAACACTAAAAACCTGTTAAATAGCACTTATCTATAAAATACAATAAATATACGCTAATTAACCTATTTTTATCCATTTTATTATGTCATACCTTGGTGCAGCTCTTAGCATATAAATTGGTCTAATTGCAATATATTAGCATTATAAACATGCAAAAAGAAGACCAAATAGCATGTCAATATTTGAGCTGATAAATTAGGATTTAGGGTTTTGGTATTAAAGATTAGGGTTTTATTATTGGGGGTTAGGGTTTAGGGTTTTGTATAAATAATTTTTATTAATTTTGAATAACTAATTTATTTCAACAATTGAAATAATTATTTTCAAAAATAAAATTATAGTATTGCTAAAATAGAAAAACCTTTAGTATTGTTAGTGGTTGAAAAAATAAAAAATATTGTATTTAAAAATATATTTTTAAAAAACTAACTAAGTTAAAAAACTTTGAAAGCTTATGCGTTATAGTGATGGAAGAGAGGCTTCCATAACAGCCACCACCCTTGCTCTCTCTCTCTGAGTCGGTGAACGAGGAATAGATTAGGGTTAGTGACTCTTGTTTATAGTGGATTGAGGCGGCAATGGGCTTTGGTCTTGCCTTTTTCTTTTCTTAAATTTAAATAATGATAATGATGATTCGAAATAAATTTTTATTTGTTTTCTAAATTTTAAAATATAATAAACTATACTATAAGTTGTTTTAGGCTTTTAGCATTATAAATATAACAATTTTTTAGAACAACTCTCATATTTTGATTTGTGGGTCTGAAGAAATTTAGGGGTTTTGATAAATCATGCTCATTTGTCTTTTGAGGTTTTAAGGACTATTTTGATAAAGATCATAAACTTTTGGGATTAAAGTGTAATTAAATCAGGACCTATTTAAAAGAAATCTTATGTAAAGGAGAAAATTCTGTAATATTAGAATTCTAAAGACCCTTTTATAATTAATTTCAACTCAACAGTAAAATTAGATAATGTACTCTTTAGTTTCTGTTTTCTTTATGTTTTAATCCCTTTTAGTAAAGGGAAATAACTTAAACGCATAAAAGAAGACTTGTTGGGAGGTTTTTGACATTTTAAGGTGGTCACAATCACATTTTCCGTTAAATCCTAACGGAAATAAAGCACAGGGGACCAATTTACTAATGGAGCAAACCAAGGGTACCAAACTGTAAAAATTTTTCTTTCAAGGTACCAAAGTGGAATCGCTCCTAACCACAGGGTACCAAACTGCAATTTACCCTTTTTTTTAAAAAACAAAACAAAAATTGTGTAGATACATCCACATCTTTTTTTTTTTTTGGCCTGAATACATCCACATCTTTATTCGTCAATCTAGTGTCTAGTCTCTCCAAATAGTCTACGTAAATGCAAGTAAAGATTTGCTTTTAGTGTGATATCTTGTGATTTAACTTTTGCTTAATCTCTTCTTGTAATTTTCTATTTAGAGTAAATTATTTGTTAAGAAGAATATTTCCTTATTATCACGTAGCTTATTCTTCTCATAATATGACATTAAAAAGAAATGCACATAATATTTATTCCTTCCATAGTAAAAGAGATCAGCCACAGCAACACCTATGTATTTTAATCAAACAATTATTTTGTTAATTACTGATAATACCAGTATCAAATATGTACTTGATTAAGTAACACAATAAAACAAACTTTCTAAAATGAACTTGATAAACCAAGCAATTGGATTGGAAGTTTAACTAATTTTTCACTAAGATTTATTGTTGAAACTCTTACAAGAATATCCATGTTTGTTTTTGGTGAGCCAATATTAGAATCAATTTTCATTTATGGATCGTGTACTAATAGTTCACTCTCCCACACAGTGACCCATACCTAAACTGTGAAAAAAAAAACAAAAATATTTTTTTAATGTTAAACTGTTTTTTAATCAATTTCTACTTCTATATATATAACTATAATAAATCATAAATATAGAATTATCATTATATTACTTGAATATGTATAAAGTATTAATATTTTTTTTATAATTTTATATTTTCTCAATATATAAATATTTTCTGTTATTGGTAGGACATCTCCTTATTTATCATGGACCTATTGACACTGAATTTAATTCCGAATCCACAATATGAAATTTCAAAATACCAATTGAATATAGATATTTTAGTGATCCTTAGCTTGCACGAAACACTTTCTGTGATTAAGACAAGAAGATAGACCGTGATTATAATAATTAATAACAATAATGATAATAATATAATTTTGTTAAGGCAAAAAAAAAATTAATAATAATATAATTTTGAGTCTGATAAAATAACAACCTCTTTATCTTATGAGACTAGTATTTAAAAATGAGCTCATAGTTTTGAGTAAGTAATTAAAATAACAACCTTTTCAGGCCAAATAAATAAATAAATAAGGGGTTGTTTGGCAACTTTCAATCTCAATCCAATCTCAACTTATGAGATGAGATGAGATGATGTTGAAATTATGATGAAATGAAATGATGTAGTGGTGTTTGGATGGTTTGAGAGAAAATGATGTATAATAAGGTGTGAAATTATATAAAAGGGTATGTAATGATTGTGGTTGGTTGAAATATGATTATGGATTTTTTTAATTTGTATAGGGGTAGAAATGGTATGAAATAATGATGTTGAGATGGAGATTAAGATGAGATGATAGGTGTTTGGGTGGGGTTTGACTAGGATGATATTGGGATGAGATGATATTGGAAAGCGTGATTTCTCAATCCTATGGGATGATGGATTTTGGTCCATCCTATTGGATGAGATTATGGGCCAAAATGAAAATAACATTAAAATTCTTTTGAGAATGCAATTTGGTCCATAAATTTGTATCCGGCCAATTAATCAATCCGTAACATGTGTGAGTGATAATTCAAAGCTCGTAGAGAATCTCAGCCATGAATAATGGGGCACATTTATGAATTTGAATATAAAGAAAAT
>QANZ01006635.1:36900-59562 GCA_003254925.1 Chamaecrista fasciculata
GGAGAGAGAGAAAATTATAAGTGTAATAAATGAGAGTATGTAAAATTACTATTTTCTCTAATTATCTTTTTTATATTTGTATTAGAGTGTAGGTAAATATAGGTATATAAATAGGGGTAGATTAGTAAATGTATGATAAATGGGATGATGATTTGGATGAGATGAGATGAGATTATGTGTCACACAAACACCCAAACTGGACTATTCATTTAATTTTAGATTGAGATTAAAATTAAAATAGGATGAGTTTGAGAGGATAGGTTCCCACAGGCCCTAAATAAAATAACAACCTCCCGCAGTTCCGCCAACGCTTTCTGCATTTAAGCCAAGGAAACTTTCTTAATGATGTTAATTAAGAGGTGTCCCTAAAGTTTAAGAACTGTTTATGGTGGATGCGATAAGTCATAATTAAAGAAAGGTCAAAACTTCAAATTGGTCTCAAATAAATGAGGTAAATTTCAAATTGTTATTAATTAAAATACTTCATTTGTTTTATGTTAGTTCTTAAAGTTTTTATAATTTTTAAAATTAGTTTTAAATTATTAATTGCAATTATATCTCTCTCGTTTTAAATTTAAATACGATTAGTTTAGAGTTACGAATTACTTTTTATAAATTATTTCTCTATTCAATTGAAGTTGTCAATAAATAAGGTTAAATCGGATTCCGAAAGTAAATTATTCGTTTTACGATCAAACAAAATAAAGTTTGTCATATCTCTAACATTTCATGTCCGAATGTGACAATTTTGAAATTATATATTAACTCTTGAAAAATTCTTTCTCTGTCCAACTAAGACATTGAACAAACGAGCTTAAATCATGCCCCGAAAATAGATTTGAAACTAGAAGTGAAGAATTTTGGAAGTATAGTCTTAAATCTATTTTCATAACGTAATTTGATCTCCTTTGTTAATGATTTTAATTGGATAGGAAAAAAAATCTTCAAAAGTTAACATATAGTTTCAAATTCATCGCGCTCGGACTTGAAATAAGAAAAATATAACTAATATTACTTGTTTGGTTATAAAATGAGCTGTTCAATTACGGGAGTTGATTTTTGCTAAAACAAAATTTATTTATGTGGTAGCTAATTAATATGTTACCTTATCAACTAATGTTATGTCACACTATTAATTAATGATACTACATTATCAATTAATGACATCACATTATTAATCTAATTAAATTAGATAAAAATAATATTAATAATTAAAAAATATGAGAGAATGAATTGAAAATCTAAAAATAATTTAAATTAAAAACAAAATAATATGTGATTGATCAAAATAAAATTTTTAATCTTCTTTAAAAATAGAAACTAATTAATTTACCATTTTCTCCTCTTCAATCTTCACATAGTTACCGTGTCACATTCCTAACACGTAATTATTATATAGCATTGATCATTTGACAAGCATGAGAGCCAAAGATTGTGATTTTGATGATGTTATGTACGTATTAACTTCGTATAGAAGACGTAAAACCAAATATTACTTATCGCTTAAAATTTGATAACTAATTTGGAATTAGTCTCCCATGAATTGTAGGTTTATGAACCAGACTTTGAAGGGTAATCCATAAGTAAAGGTCTTGTCATTATCCCATGTTCTAATTCTTAATTTTTCAGTTAGAAGTTTAATCTGTATCGTCTAATTAGTGTTTCCGAACTAGGAAAGTTCATTAACAACACAATTTTGCAAAGAGAATAATTGTACGCAAAGGTATACTTCATAAATGGAGAGAATAAATCGTTGCACTCTAAAGCAAGTAGAAAGTCGGAGTTCACAATAAATTGTAAAATGATAAAGAAACCCTAATTTAGTCTTCAAATATTTATCTTTTTATTTAAAAGAAGAAAAGAAAATTCAACTGGTCATACTATAAAAGACATGCTTTGTTGTATGGTACTGAATGTTGAGCGATAAAATGACTGCATGGGCAGAAATTCAACGTGACTGAGATGAGAATGTTTCGATGGATGTGTGGTCATACTATAAAAGATAAAATTAGGAATGAGATCATCAGAGAAGAAGTTGGAGTAGCACTTATCGTAGAGAAATTGGTTGAAACGCGCTTTAGGTGGTTTGGACATGTACAAAGAAGTCTTATGGAGGCTACGGTACGCAGAGTTGACCAAATGGTTGAAAATCTTATAACCTGAAAAAGGGAAAGACCAAAGAAAAACTATCCACGAAACTATCCGGAAAGATTTATCTATCAATAACTTAACAGTTGACATGTGTAAAGATAAAACGTGTTTGCGTCAATTGATCCATATAGCCGACCACACCTAGTAAAAAAAAAAAGCTTTAATTGTTGTTGTATTTTTTAAAAAAGAAAAAGTAAATATTTTATTGACATTAAAGAAAATAAACTGAAAATTTAACTCATTTAAAAATTATAGTTGATGAGACAGTCCCTGAATTCCTCAAGGATGACCCTCTATATAATAATCTGAATGACTCTTTATTCATGTTTGGGATATTGAATAGTTACAACTTACAACTAATTTCATCATTTTATCATTTTATGTAAACACTCAAATTAAACCTCTTCAAGGTAGATTCTTTTTAATTTCTTCAAGGTCTCGATCACAAAGCCTCATTCCGTTGTGCTTTCTTACCATCTTACATGTCACTGTTATTCTTTTCTTGTCGAAATCTTTCTAAATATCATTAATAGTTAAATATACTGTGATCTATCACAATAAATTATATATATATATATATATTATCTAACTTTGTTAATCTTTATTTTGAAAAAAAAAATACCAAAATAGGTTTAGAAAAGATACTGCTAGAAAATTGCTATTTAAGTTCACGATTGTTATATTGTTCTTGATTTCGATTGTTGAGCTTGACAATTAAAATCGTTTGTGGGTTAATATAATGATATAAAAAACTTTATAAATGGAGTTAATGCATTTTGTGGGTTTCTCTTTTCTCTATTTTATTATTATTTTTTAAATTTTTAAATCATTTTTATTGAAAAATGTGTTAAAGTAAAAAAAAATGCATAACTTATGAAATATGGACACTGCCACGGGCACGAGACATGGACACAATGACACGTTAAATTCTTAAAATTACATAACACGACATGACATATATTTATATTATAAATAATTAAAAATTAATTAATTTTGATAAAAACTTTAAAAATTACAATATCTATTCCTAATATATGTCATTATTTTTTATTTTTTGTCATATTGAAGTCACATAAATTAATTTATATTTTAAAACTTATGAATATGTATCGTGTGGGTGTCTTACGAATGTCGGATACGAACACGTGTCCAATACGATAACACGCATTTAAAATAAAGTGTCTATAATTTATAGCTCCACGCAGCTTTAACAAGTCTTACCCTAAGAGTTAATTAGGTGATATGTAAGGATATATATATCAACATGTTATATCATATTTTAATGATAAATCTTAACAAAATTAATAGTTTGATTTTCCTAGAAAATTATTAAGAAAATATTTAAAATTATTTTTGGAATATATAAAAATTTCAAGAATATAATGAAAACTCGACTTGAATTTAATTTGTAGTTCTATAATATATTTTAGCCGTTCTAAATTTTAACCAGCGAAGGAAGAAAAATGAGAAACTGACTGGGAAAAATTTGTGTTAAGATTATATGAGATTTTTTTTGTGGGTTTTTTGATTAAAGGAGATCAATTTTTTTTATTCCCTTAAAAAGAAATTACAAAAATTATGCCTTAAATATGTTTTTGTCTTTTTTTCTTAAGAAAAATATTAATTATCAGAGTTTTGATTAAAAGAGATCAATTTTCTAAAGTAATTTTATTAAAATATTATGTTATTAAAAGAAATAAAGTATTAAATGAGGTTAAATGTAAAGATAATTTGTTATATTAAAAATGAGTCAAAACTCAAAAGTTAAGGTTAAATTGTAGTTAGGCCACTTGAGTTTTAAATTAGAGAAAAAAAATATTATTGAATTATAAAACTTAACATGTAGACTCTCTAAATTAGTAAATTTTTAGTTTTATTTAGAGGTTACTTATATATCTTAAATGAGAAAAGATAAAAATTCAAAGATCTATTTATTAAATTTAGGATTTATGTATCCTAAATAAACAAAGTTAAAATTGAAAATGTTCCTCTTTGATACCATATTCTAAGTTTGAAGAGAATTTAGCTTAAGTTATCAACTTTCAATTAATAGGAAGGAAGTTGGGATATGTCTATTATGGGTTCATGTCTATTAACCGAGCGAGCTTTCAACCCTAACGTAAAGACAATCTAATTGACAAAGCACAAGAATTTCTTATGTTACTCACTCTAATTCATTTTCGACAACATTTAACCATACGAATTCAAAGGAGATAATAATACTTACTTGATAAAAGAAAATAATTTATTACTCGACTATAAGATATGAAGTACTGACTCTATGGGTCTGAACAGATAAAAGAGCTTGGAAGAAGAGGTACAGAGTTGCCCGGAAACAAGTGTAGTCTTTCACCTTTTGAAACTCAAAAAAATATTTGTTTTCCTCCATTCTAAAGTTCATAGGATTTTAATAATGTTAACTATTTTTTAAGATAATTTATTATTTTCCATCTAAAAAGAACGTTTTAGAGGAGAAAAAAAAGAAAAGAAAATGAGGTGGGGGCATTTTGGGGATTTGAGGCAAGACAAGAAAAAATGATTTTGGCGCGTGTGAGAGACATTGGAAGTTTCGTGGATGAATGCGGCGTTGAAAGCAAAGATCGGTTGTATTGCGTTTCACCTTTCTCTTACTTTTTCATTGACTTTTATCTTCTCATCCTTTGAACTTCGTGGTCCCCACCTTTCCTTTCATTCGCCCACGTGTCCTTTCTCATACCTTTCTTACACTACTCCCACTCCCTTCAACTTATTGTCTCTGCTTTTTAATTACTTAAAAATAATATATACAATTAGTTTTTTTTTTTGGAAGAATATAGTTTAAATAGGGTAAATATTAGTATTTTTATCAGGGTTAAAAAAATATTTTTAGATATTTTTAAACATCTACAAAATAAATTTATATATCACTTATCAAATGAGATCCTTACACCAATTAAAGAATTTGAAACATTGTCTTTTGAGGATAAGAACTCAAATTTTTTTAGGTAATAATCAAAGCGTTTACACTAAAAAATAGTGATTAATTTCTTTGTCACGAGTCATCCATTTAAAGGTAAACAGCTAGTCACATAATATTTTTTATATCCAAATGTAAGATTCGAACTCCCACCACACAATAGACTAAATAATAAATCACTAAGTCACACTCAAATCTACAATTACGTCATGGAATTGTATCATTTTAAAAAGAACAATAAAGAGAAAAGAAGAGAGAAAAGAGAGGTTGGGTTTAAATACTCTATTTGAAAATGATTTTTAATTTTTTATATTATAAAGGCTAAAGTATAAATTTGGTCACATATCTTTTGCTGAGTTTTCAATTTGGTCCCATATATTTTTTATTGTATTTTTGTCTCATATTTTTTGGTCAGGTCCCAATTTGGTTATATATCTTTTTTTTGAAATAGATTTGGTCTCATATCTTTGGGTTAATTGCATAATTGATCCTATATCTTTGGGTAAAGTTTAAAAATGGTCCCATATCATTACAAAAGGATCAATTAATAGTTAATCATTTTGCAAAGATATAAGACTAATTCTGTAACTTAACTAAAAGATATGGGACCAAAATTGAGACCTTTTGCAAAGATATAGGATCAAAATTGCAACAAAAAAGATACAGGACCAAGTTGGAAATTGAGTAAAAGATATGGGTCAAATTTGCATTTTAGCTTATTATAAATATAGGTGTTATGATTGGATGCTGAAGAAAGCGAGGGGATGATAATACTGAATACTATTGTACGCCGTGGCACCAAAATCAACTTTCAACGCGTATAGACAACCTGAAAGCGACAAAATGATAGTGGAATAATTAGAATAGAACTATATATTTGCAATTTTTTAATATTTAAAATTTGAAATTTTAATTAATAAATTATTGGTTAAGCTAACATCTAGTTTATTTTCAAAAAGAGAAAAAAAAATTAGAATTATTAAAAATATATACTTATTCAAAATTTAATGATAATAAATATTTGGTTTAATTAGTTTGATAATCTTAAAATTTCAATCAATTTTTCAATTAAACTTTTATAGTTTTAAATTTTATAATTAACTAATTAAGCCTTACTATTTTTATTTTATTGTAACTAAAATTATGTGGTTAAATAATAATAGAATTCCGTCTCTTAATTAATAGCTTTTTTTTTTGGCCAAAATCTCTTAATTAATAGCTAATTTGACAAAAGAAATGAAAATTTTATTGTTTTATTATCTAATTGGTATTCAAACAAATAAAATTTTATAAAGGTTTGTATTAAATTTTATTTACATAAGAGATATTGAATAATTTTTTTAAGAACAAGATTATAAAGCTTTTCATTAACTTTAATATTCAAAATATATGTAATTATTTTAAAGAAATTATAAAATTTCGCATTGACTTTAATTTAAAGAAGATACAATTTTTTTAATGTAAGATATTATATAGAAAATTTTTTCCATTAATTAATAAAGATATTAGATATTAAATAAATTTGATAATAATTTTCGCTTGTTACATTAATTGTTATAAGACAAAAGTGATCATTGTTTAATGATAGAGTTTTGATTACAAAGGAAAGGAAAATATAAAGATTCAATTATAAAAATTAAAATTATGAGAATTCGATTGAAAATTTAGATAAATTACAAGGACCAATAGAATAATCAAACTTAAATGTTCTACGATTCAAAAGAAATATTACAAGTGTACCAAGAAATAATTAGTATGAGTTAAAAAAATTAATGCATATATATTCTCTTTAAAGTTGAACTATATTTTAACTATTTTAAAGTAATATCAGTGTTTTAACTATTTTAAAGTAATATGAGTATTTTAACTATTTTTAAAGGGTTAGTCTAAGGTGCAAAATTTGATTCTTGATCTGAGATGTAATTGCTGATGTGACATAATTATAGTCATTATTAATGTAATTTAATGCTGAAAAATAATAAAAAATAATAATTTTTTAACTGATTAAAATTGTATATGGAGTCACATCATTAGTAACATACAATTAACTCTTCTACGTATTATTATCTTATTAGCTCATGACCCATTACATGTCATGTCAAAAATCAAACTTTACATTATAATCTAACCAATTTTTAAATGATACAATCGACTAATACCAAATATAAGATCATCACTACATATACCAAAAACTTTATTAATATATAGAGATTGATGACACGTTAAGTTAGAAATGGGCAAATGGCGGTGGTGTGGAGGTGCATGCCGTTCGTAGCCGAAAATTAATTAATTGTTTAGTCACTTTTGGTCAACACTTTATTGTAAGGGTTTGTTAAGGCCAAGCTAAGTATGGAAGTTATATATAATGAGTTTGGTGGATGACATGATACACTTTTTCTCTATAAATGATTTGAAAATGAAATATCTTTTTTTTTTTTTATTAACAAGTTAACTGTTATACGCGGCTAATGGAAGACAAAGTTTTTGAGACAGAAAGAAAGCCATGGAGATCCAATCGAAAACGAATTCAATTTTCAAACCTTGGATTATTGTTGGGGTTAAAGACAAAGTTATATAAATTAGTCTCTATTTTCGAGTGTTAAATCTAGTATTAAAATGAGTTAGATAGATGTAGTGGAATGACTTAATTTATTATAAAACAATGAATTTATATTCGAATTAGAAAGATGTTTATTTTTAGTGTCTAATAATATTTTGAGATTTAAATAGAATTACGTACTTTTCAAGTAAGAAAAAAAATAGAAGGATAAATTATAGATTAGGTATATGTGGTATGTCTAATTTTTACATTGGTACTGTTTTTGAGTTTTACTTAGGGAATTGAGTTTAACGCTGTTAAATAGTTAGGATACCTGTAGTTTTGTTACTTCAATTTTAACAAAAAAATGCTAACGTGACACTCATGTAACTCAGTAAAATCAAATTTTGGTAATTAAACTATCAGATAAGTTTCATTTTGGTCTTAAAACTATTTTTTTATTTGAGAACAAAAATGAAACCAAAAATATTTTTAATAACTAAAATGTAACTTACGCCATAGTTTGAAGACCAAAAAATAAATTTTAATTTTAGTAGAAACTGACAGTTAAGATGTGAGAAAAATTAACGACTAAAATATAATAGATTTTGACCACTGAAATACATTAAAAATCAATAATTTTTTCCCATTCTATTTCGGATTAGTCCTTTTTTTTTGGGGTTCCCTAATATATGATAGATAACTAGATCACTAAAAGCACGTACGTTGGTGCCTTGTGCATGTAATTATTGGAGCAAGCAAGAGTTTTTATTTTTCAAAAAAGAACTTTAAGTAAATGAGAATTGGATACATAATCAACTTATATACAGTTCAAGGGAAAAAAGCAAAGCCTCACATACAAAAATGTATAATGTTAATGGAACATGCATAATATGATAGCAAAATATGAATAAACTCTGCATGAAATGAAACGAAATAAAATATTGAATACTTAATAACAAAAAAAGTTTTAAAAAAATTAATTAATTCCATGCATTTTTATTATAAAATGGTGCAATATTTATATTTTTTTAATACTCATTTGATCATCCTTGGTAATAATACTTAGCATATGATCATTTTTTACATAATAGTGCTATATTATTAATATACACTCCTCGAAATTAACATCAAAAGACAAACACTACTCGGCAAGGAGACAACCCAAGCAAATTCCCTCCCACTCAAGCATTTAATGCCAAGATATTGGCATTAAATGCAAAGATCCTTGAAACCACGTGACCAGACAAGGCCATACCAGCCACTGTGTACGGTAGAACAAAAGCACACACACAAAAGGACTAAAACGCCCCTGCGCACAGAGATACGGTGAAAAGCACTCTTGGCTATCACTGACTCCCAAAAAGGAAGGTTGGACATCCCACTGCAGTCCAACAGTGATAGCTGACACATCAGAACAGTAAGACACATTGACCTACTCCCTGTGCATCTCCGAAAATACCCCTCACATCCTTTTTGGACCTCGTACCAACAAGGGACAAAAGGGAGGGAGGATAAATACAGAAAAAACACACACTCTCAGGTAACGACTCTCATTCTAAGAAAAATACAACTCATTCCTATTTTCTGATCTCTGTTTTAACTTGAGCATCGGAGGAGAATCGCAGGGGAACCCCTGTGCATTATTACTTGCAGGATCCGACGACCCCAGACATTCGGAGACTGCCATCATATTATGAACTCAAGGTTAGATTTAGACTAATCTTACTTTGTAGTTTTCAATTATATATAAAAAAACCGAGCTCATGAATTTCACTTTTATTCTCTTTCTCCGTATTTCTTTCACATAAATCTTATTCCGATCCAAATAATTAGAAAGTTAGAATTCTCCCAATCTAACAGCATAATATTGTTTTGACCATTATTCATGCATGCAAGCGAAAATTAAGAAGGTTCATACATCACTACAAAAAGTGATGTGACGAAGAAAAGGCGTGTGAAGCTTTATGAAGCATTTTTGCATTCAAACTTTGAAAATGAAAGAAGTTCAATGGAAATGAGACACCGCCTCTAGAATGCCAGCTAGCCAAACAAGAATGCACGATGCATGTAGTAATATCCCATTATTCCAACAACACGACAAAAGACATTAAAAATTGAGAAAAAAAAATTAAAAATAAAAAATAAATAGAAAAGAAGAATTCTTATAAATATATACCAGCAAAGCATATATGATTGCATGTATTATTAGTATTGGTATAATAATACAAATGTGGTCCACCATGAGATTTTATTCATACTTCGTACCAAAGTTCAGTTTCACACAGATCATCAGTACGATTCGATTCAGCTCACAGTTCACAAATCAGAGTTTGGACGGGCTTTGCTTTTTTTTTTTTTTTTAAAAAAANNTTTTTTTTTTTTTTAAAAAAAAGAAAAATTTATAAAACTAAACCAAGATATTAAAAAACAAGACAAGCAAGATATTAATTGATTAATCAATTAATTAAACAGAGGTGGGGTTAATTCATAGTGGCCGGCGTTGCTGGATTATGTGGGCCCCCGGAGTACATTATTTTTTTTTTAAAAAAAAGAGTAAATTAATATTTTTAGTCCTTAAATTATATAAGTATTATTATTTTATTTTTTAATTGTTAAAGATATTTAATTTAATTATTATTATGATCGTTTTAATTCAATCATTTATGAATATTTTATTACCGCAAAATTTAATTTTTTAAGAGATTAAATTCTAATAAATCTTAAAATTTTACGAATTAAGTCAATCATTTATAAATTTTAATAATTTAAAACGTATAATTTAAAAACTACATAACAATTCTTATATAGCAAATAAACAATTTAATTATTGAAAAATTTAATATCTAAAAGTTTTGTTTATATATTTCAATTCTCGTAAAATTAATATAATTTAGTCTTTTGAATTATGTTTTCTAAAGATTGAAAAAAATCTAAACTAAAATTTTAAGACTACTACTCATTGTATTTTTCATGAAATAATTTATATGTTTATTCTTTAATCTTTTTTTGCCATTATTCTTTAATCATTTATTTAAAGTAAACAAATAGAAAATGGTGTGATGGCGTGCAAGCATGAGTAAACAGAAAACTAATAATTTTTTTTCCTTTAAATGGCGGTCTTTGGTATCAAGGGAAAAAAGACTAATCAAAGAGCTCACCCAATAATTTCAAGGCTAAAGTGTACTTTTGGTCTCATAACTTTGGCAAAAGTTTCAATTTGGTCACATAACTTTTTTTGTTACAATTTTGGTCCCATAACTTTGGCAAAGGTCTCAATTTGGTCATATAATTTTTTTTTGTTGCAATTTTGATCCCATAAGTTTTGAAAAATGAAAACGTCTCACCATTGGTCCCAAACTGATTTCCATCTGTCCCAAAACTTCATCCATATTTCTTACATCATTGTCCAACTCAGTATGTCAGATCATCTTTTACGGCAGATAATGGATGAAAATCAGTATTGGGACCAACAGTGAGACGTTTTCAAAAGTTATGGGACTAAAATTGTAACAAAAAAAGTTATTGGACCAAATTGAGACCTTTGCCAAAGTTATGAGACCAAAATTGCAACAAAAAAAAGTTATGTGACCAAATTGAAACCTTTGCCAAAGTTATGGGACCAAAAGTGCACATTAGCCTAATTTCAAAATCTAAATGTCATTAATTAATAGAAAAATAGAAAATGATTAAAGATACATAAAATTCAAGAATTAAAATAAAATTGTTATATAATTTAGAAACTAAGTAACATCGCTTATATAANTCAGCTTGGGACCAACGATGAGACATTTTCAAAAGTAATGGGACTAAAATTGCAACAAAAAATGTTGTGGGACTAAATTGAGAACTTTGCCAAAGTTATGGGACCAAAAGTGCACTTTAACCTTTTTTTTTTTTGTTGATTTTAAGTTTTAACCCTTCAAATAGAAGGACCATCTCTTTCCCCCTCCTCCTTGATCCGACTCCAAACATACCTCATGTAAACCCAACGCCGGAAACTCGTACCGTTCCAGGAGCAATGGATCACTGTACGGTAAGACCGTAAGATTAAGACCGATGAAGATAAACGGTAGCCGTCTAATTTTCGTCGGAGGGTGGCTGCTCAGGCAGATGTGTACGGCGGCGACGAAGCTAGCGGAAGCGATGGCAGAGCATTCGCGAGGAGAGTCAAGCCTTTATCGAAAGTTATCGTCTCTGGAAATGACAGGAGGGAGCGTGTTGCAGACGTTAAACCAGTATATTTTGGAGGGCAAAGCCATCCGGAAACAGGAGCTCCAGCGGTGTGTCAGGAAGCTTCGAAACTATCGTTGTTTCTGGCGTGCACTCGAGGTTACTTCCGTTGCCATATTGTCTCCCTGAAATTGTTAATTAGTTGCAGACTTATTGTGGGATTGCCTTTAGGCTTTAAGTAAGAATTTGAAGTGTAGGCGGTGGTATGTTTGAGCTTCGAAACCATTTATCTTTTCGATTTATGTTGGGAGATCAAAACCTGAAATAGAGGACAGCCGATGGCTGAATACCGAAAATAGTTATTTCGATATTTTTACAAGAGATGTCATATAGATATAGCTAAACTGGCGCTGATTGTTTTGTATATTTGGATTATAGTTAGTTGGTTTTTTCGCCTTCCTGTAGAGAAACAAACCGCGTGAAACCATGTCTTTTAATCTCATCTTCAGAGTAGTCAAATTCAGAGGATCCGTATTGAAATTTCTTTAATTTTGACTTGAGCTGCTTTTCTTCAGATGATAAATTTTTATAACGTTTCTTTTTCAATGCAGATTATGGAGTGGGTGGAACTGAGGAAAATCAATTTCTCCTACCATGACTTTGCGGTGTATTTGGATCTTATATCCTTAACCAAAGGGGTGGTAGCAGCTGAGAATTATTTCAACGGTCTTCCTCCTCCAGCTAAAAACAAATTTACATATGGAGCTCTTCTGAGTTGCTATTGCAGGGAGTTAATGGCAGACAAGGCCTTGTCACTTTTTAAGAAGATGGATGAACTCAATTATGTCAATTACCTGGCCTTCAACAATCTCATGTCTCTGTATATGAGACTTGGCAAACCTGAGAGTGTGCCTCCGCTTATAGATGATCTGAAGCAGAGGAAAATTCCGATGGATGCTATTACATATCATATCTGGATGAATAGCTATGCCTCTTCAAATGACATTGAGGGAGTAGAAAGAGTTTACGAGGAGATGAAAAAGGAAGATAAGGACAAGATTATTTGGCAGACTCATAGCAACCTCGCTGCTATCTATGTAAAGGCTAAAGATTTTGAGAAGGCTGAAGAAAAGCTTAAGATGGTAGAAAAACTGGCAAATCCCAGGGATCGTGATGCTTACCATTGTTTACTTAGCCTTTATGCTGGGACTTCTAATCGAGGTGAAGTTTATAGGATATGGAATTCCCTCAAGTCAGTCAGTACAGTGACCAACATGAGCTATCTTAGGATGCTTCAGTCCCTTCGAAGGCTCAATGATATGGAGGGTTTAACAAAATGCTTCAAGGAGTGGAAATCTAGTTGTATCGAATATGATTTAAGGTTAGTCAAAACTGTTGTAAGTGCCTACTTAAGTCAGGGCATGTATGAAGAAGCTGAATTGGTGTTTAAAGATGCCATGAGAAGACAAAGCAAAGGGCCTTTCTTTAGGATTCATGAAGCCTTTATACTCTTCTACTTGGAAAATCGTAAGGTGGACCTAGCTGTGTGTCAGTTAGAGGCAGCTCTTTCAGTAGTCAAGGATAATGAATGGAGTCCTTCACCAGAAGTTATGAGTGCTTTTATAAAGTGCTACGAAGAAGAGAAAGTGGATGGTGTTGAAAAGCTTCGCAACATTTTCAAGACTTGCAATTTTGATGATAGTTCAATTCTCTTAGAACATATGAAAATGCATGACAAATAAGCTCTTGGGTTAGATTGAATATTGAAAGAAGGATCCGAAATTAGCCAGGGACGTGAGGACATGAAAGCGGAGGTTCACTCTTGTGTTATAACATTCCTATCCATTTGCAGAGGCTCTCCATCATCAAAGATGCTGATTGTCTATTTGCAAGGGTAGCGTTTTAGGAGTTGGGACCCGGAAGTTATTTTGAATAATTGCTTTTAGAAGTGTCACTTGTTAAATTACCAACAAGAGAGTGAAGTGTTGTTTATCCATTTAACAATTTATGTAGTGCTGCTTCAAGTAGATGCTTGTGCTGATTATAACAAAGAAAGAAGGATTTGAAATTTCTTATTTTCGTATGTCCTCACGTGGTGTTGCTCACCTATTCAACAGTTCGCATGGAATATAAGACTCTGCCTACCATATTTGTCATCTGAACTGGACCAAAAATACTCGTTTGTCATTAGCTTCCTACCATTTTGAGTGGGGATGGTCAAACAAAGAAAGACCCTTTTCTCCCAAAGGCATGTGAGGAGTCAAAAACGCCAAATTACTACAGCAGATCCCAAATAATTGAGGAAAAAGTTACTACAGAGCTGAGAGATGTGAAGAAGTTAGCATTTGTTTATTCTGTTATAGCCGTTGCAGTTTGGGTGTAAAGTTTCGTTTCCTAGCTTTGGTTGTATAGGATCTTTTCTCTTTTAATTAGTTAGCAGGTTCAGATTAGTTAGAGTTAGTTTTTCTGCTTTGGCCTTATGGGATTGTATATAAACTCTGATTTAACATTAATAATATTGACTTCCATTTTTCATTCATCTATCTTCTTTTTCATTGAGAGTTCTGTGAGATTTCAAGATGCTTCGACTATTTCAAACTTGTTAAGAGTTTCCAACTAAAAAGGACGAAAAGCATAGGGCTCAAAACTAATTATATTACCAAATAATCATACGCTGCTATATACATGTATATAGGATTTGAGAGCTCTGCTAAAAATCTTTATTATTTTGAGACCTATTTGATTTTCTTTTGAAACCAAATGTTTAAATTAAATCTAGGAAATCTTTCAGTTAAAGTAAAAGGTAATTTATTTTTGTTATTATTGCTATTTGGAAGAAGCTATATGGATTCTGGTGGTGGTATAGTGCATGGTGAAGAAAGAAAAAAAAACATCATACGCTTTTTCTCAAGACATATTTGTAAACTGAATTTTGAAAAATGCCCTACTGATGAAGTTTTTGAATCATTTCAATTCTCTGACTAGGACAAGGAAATTTAATTAGAAACCAATGTCCAAATCATCAATATTATTAACAATAATTAGGAAAAAAACCAAGGAAGTAACTTAAAATACTAGCCTATCAGTAAGTACTCATGCATAGCTCGAAATGCATGTCATCTTCTTTATAGTTTATACAAGTCTGTAAACAGCAACCTGCAAAGTGCTTAGAAGTTAGAACTGCTAAAAAGGTTCAAAATGACCCGCCCAGCTAGCATATTTGTAATAATGATGTGAATACAATATCAGTTGGCCACAAGTAAATCAATTCATACCTTGGGTTTCAAATTTACGCTGTCAATTTAACACACACATATGCAATATTTCCAATATATATCAGTGGCAAGTAACAGTGAATATATATATTATAAATCTATTATTAAAAAAACTTTTGTGGATACATGTTATTGTTAGCATGTGTTCTGAGAAAGTTAGAGACAAAAAGTCCACAGGGACTTTTGAATTCCGTTAATGCAAATTTTTGTCAAATATTAAGCTTTTCAGAGTTTTTGGAGTTGTGCTTTTGAGACAATAATTCAATTCTTTATGATTATTATTCAGGATTTTGTGAAGAAGCATGAAGAAGAAATTAATAAGGAATTATGCAACGTACTTCATAATCTTAATCTTGAACGTACTTAAATCATGGAGAGGAAATTATCAAAAGAATGCAATTTATGTTGTTATTAATAAGGATTTTGTGGATACACAACATTTAATTTATTTAATAACTTGTGACAGTTCAAGATTGAAGTGTGTACAATTGAGCACATCCATGTACATTCATACTAGCATGTCCTATTGTTTTTTTTTTTTCTCCGACATTTGCATAGTACTCTAGTGAGATCGGACTGCGTGCGCTGGAATATATTGTAGTTCATACCTTATAGGGCTTTCTTTACATCTTTATACAAGTGCTTAGTAAATAGAGCTAGAGCACTGTTTCAGTTGTACTCTGAAAATCTTGATCATTGTGAATGGTTTTTGAATGCTGCAATGCATGCTGGACCATTTCTCTCTG
The DNA here is from genome assembly GCA_003254925.1 of Chamaecrista fasciculata. Classification (NCBI taxonomy): domain Eukaryota; kingdom Viridiplantae; phylum Streptophyta; class Magnoliopsida; order Fabales; family Fabaceae; genus Chamaecrista; species Chamaecrista fasciculata. The sequence goes on from QANZ01006635.1 coordinate 52,741, forward strand.
TTAGAAATTGTAGGCAGAGTAGAGTTACCATAAAATCGCATATTAAGAAAGCTATGTATCCAAAAAGCTCCAATCATCATTCGCTCTTCACATTTTAAGATAATCATGAGAATTAGCAAAGCGAGTACAATTGATTTACTGCAACAAAGGAAGGTGCCCAAATAAAAATCCCAAGAAAAACCAATTTCTTATTTTTCGTATGTCAATGACAATATGAATAGTGCTGCTTCAAGTAAATGCTTTCTTAGAAATACAAAAATGCTTGACAAATAAGCTTTTGGGATTAGATCAAATATTGAAAGAAGGGTATGAAATTAGCCAGGGATGCGAGACATGCAAGCGGAGGTTCGCTCTTGAGAAAAAAATAATTTTAAAATTAAAATGAACTTTATAAGAAAAGGAAAAGGAAAATGGTCCATTTAAAATATACCGTTTTGGCTAAACAATTTTTTTAGTAAACTTGTTTTTGAGTTTTTGAATTTATTTCAAAATTACAGTTTGATATTTGAATATTAAAAATATACCTTTTAGTTCTTAATTGTTTTATAAATATAAATTATTTAGTATCTATAAATAATATTTTAAAAACTAGATAATAAACATTTATAAAAAATAGTTAGATATTTAAAAATATATTTATAATATTGAAAGACTATAAATTTAAAAACAAAAAATAAGTTTTCTCACAATTGTAAGTTGTGGCACCACGGCAGCCAGAAGATCAATCAAACGGCCGCGATTAGCACAAGACAGCGTTGAAGCGTACAGCAGTGGATCCAGAGGCGTTTTGGGCAATAGGAAGGAAGGCTAAAAGTCGAAAAGCTTCAAAAAATCGAAATAAAAATGAGTAAACTACTAAATTGGTCCATGGATTATTGACTCGCTGGTAGATTGGTCCCTGAATTTAGGAAATTGACAAATAGGTCCCCGAATTTTTCTAACAAGTCAAATAGATCCCCGAATTTTTCTAACATTTGTCAAATAGGTCCTTCACTGCATGTTATTCAGGGACCTATTTGATTAACGTTAGAAAAATTTGACTCGTTAGAAAAATTTGGGGACTTATTTATCAATTTCTTAAATTTGGGGACCAATCTGTCAGCGAGCCAATAATCCAGGGACCAATTTGGTAGTTTACTCAAATAAAAATATATACACAACCTTAAAACAATTAATTGCATTTGTTCTGACCAAAACAAATTATTTGCATTTGCTCGTATACGAGATACACTTTCCTGTCTCTTGCATTGTGTGAGCTCTCTCATTTCTTCTTACAACTCCTCCTTCAGATGCTAAGGTTTTCCATTTTTTCTTATTTTTTTTTCTTACGTTTTCCCCATCCATTGGTGTTTGGGCCCTTAGATTTCTTCTACACGGCCACTGGAAATCCGATCGTTTTTTTGCATCATTTATTTCCTGAGTGATTCTTCTCAGTCTAAGTTCAGTCTGCCTTTTTTTATGTTAGATTCATAGTTACGCATTTCTTGTTCGTCATCGGATGCGTTCTTGAGGTTTCCCCGACGAATTTCTTGGTATTTATGCTGTCAGTTATCATGGATTGATCTTATTCTTGTTTTTCGATATTCTTTTGTAATTCGTTTTTTTTCTTTCTTTTTTAATTGCAGCTTATGGTCTGAGAGGATTTGGTTTGTATACATACGTCGAAAAGAAATCCAAAATCTTAAATGGGCAAAAAGAAGCTGACCTCTCGCGATGATGATAACCCACCAGCTGCGGCTAAAGCCGGTGCGAAGTCGAAGAAAAAAGGGCTTTTGATCGATGATGATGAATATTCAATCGGAACGGAGCTGTCGGAGGAGGTGGCAGCTAAGGAAGAGAAGCCTGCTTTAGCGGGAAAGAAGAAAGAAAAGAAGGGCGGCTTGAAAGCTTCACAAGCCGATGACGAAGATGAGGAGAAAGTTTCGGATGATGACGATAATGTACCTGAAGTTGTCTTTACTGGGAAGAAGAAGGGGAAATCGAGAAAGGGTGCTAGGAACGGTGCGTTTACTGCTTCGAGCTTTGGTTTGCTTGGTGATGAGGACAATGGAGGGAATGATGATGAGGACGACAAATCCGGTTTAACTGGAGAGCAAGATGATGATGATGTTGAGGACAAACCCGTGGTTAGTTTTTCGGGTAGGAAGAAACCCTCAAAGGGTTCCAAAAATGGCGGTGGTTGTTTGTTCACTGCATCAGCTTTTGATGCTATCGATGATGATAATGACGGTGAGGTGATTGATGATTCTGTGGAAAACAAAGAAAATGATGACATGGATGAAACGGTTATTGCTTTTACGGGGAAGAAAAAATCATCCAAAAGTAGCAAGAAGGCTGGTGCTGCATTTACAGCATCTAGTTTTGGCGACACAGACGGAGAGTTTGACAAAAATGAAAAAGAAGTTGAGGATGAAAACGTTGTTCCGATAACTTTCTCAGGAAAAAAGAAGAAGTCATCAAAGTCTTCTAAGAAGGCCGTTAATTCATTTAGTGCAGCTTTTGCTGAAGAGGAGGTTGATGATGATGCTTCCGTGCCCGAGCCTGCTATAGCTGGTGAAGATAAGGCTGAGGATGACGATGTTCCTGTAATTGCATTTTCAGGGAAAAAGAAATCTTCTAGTAAGAAAAGCAAGACTGCTATTGTCAAAGCTAGTGATGACTTTGAACTAGATAATGAAAATGTAGATATTGTTCATGAGCAACTTAGTGTAGAGGACAACAGCACTAATAAGAGTGAAGAGGTGGTGGGAACATCAAAAAACAAGAAGAAGAAGAACAAAAAGAGCGGAAGAACTGCTCAAGAAGAGGAAGATTTGGACAAACTTCTTGCCGAGCTTGGTGAGGGTCCTCCAAGGAAATCTGCTTCTCCTCCACCACAGGATGATAAAGTTCAGGCTACTTCTGAAGAAGCTGCTCCTGCACCTTCTACTGCTGTGACTGAGGACAAAGAAGGGGAAGAAGAGACAATAGAGTCAGCTGCTGCAAAAAAGAAGAAAAAGAAAAAGGAAAAGGAAAAGGAGAAGAAGGCAGCTGCAGCAGCAGCAGCAGCTGGAAGTGCACTAGACAATGAAAAGAAAGAAGTTAAATCTGAGACTATGGAGAAGAAGAATGATTCCAAGACTAAAGCAGCTGACAAGAAAGTGCCAAAGCATGTTAGGGAGATGCAAGAGGCACTGGCTCGAAGAAAAGAGGCTGAAGAGAAGAAGAAAAGGGAAGAAGAGGAGAAGCTGAGGAAGGAAGAAGAGGAGCGGCGTAGGCAAGAGGAACTGGAGAGACAAGCAGAAGAGGCTAGACGTAGAAAAAAGGAGAAAGAGAAGGAAAAGCTTCAGAAGAAGAAGCAAGAAGGGAAACTGCTAACTGGTAAGCAGAAGGAAGAAGCACGCCGATTGGAGGCAATGAGGAAGCAGTTTCTTGCCAGTACAGGAAATGTTTCTCTACCTACAGTGGACTCTGGTGCACCAGCCAAGAGACCCATATATCAAATGAAGAAATCAAAACAAACCCATCATCAACAGAATGGTACTGCTCCGGCTAAGGCATCTGAAATTGTAGAAGTAAAAGAAAATCATGAGGCCACCCTTGATGTGGATTCATTGGAACCAGAGAAGGTTGAATTAGTGGAGTCAATGCAGGAGGAGGACAAAGGTGAACCTTCTGAAACTGTTGAAGAGGATAAAGTGGAAGATGATGATGTGGAGGATGAATGGGATGCAAAGAGCTGGGATGACGTTAATTTGGCCGGCAAAAGTGCATTTGATGACGAGGAAGCTGACTCTGAGCCAGAACCACTGTTGAAAAAGGAGATTAAACGTGACTCTCCAAATCCCAGTGCTGGTAAGATTTTCATTTTATGGAGTATTGGCCTGTTATATTTTAATCATTCTCAGATGATTGAAATTAAAAAGATTGATGTCATTGACTCTGTTTCCTATTGACCACTTTGTTGATAGCTTAAAGTCTGAGAATTTTTCATGCATGCAATTATGACTATCCCAGGAATCAGTAGTGTTGTGTCATCTGTATTTCTCCTATCCCTCCCCCAAGACTTTTTTCTCTTGAAATTATTGCAGTAAACGTCTTGCTCAAACTTGTCTTCTTTGGGATGTTCACAGATTATAGCAGGCTTCATGCATGTGTTACATTGTTTGAACTGTATTTGTTTAGTATTTTTGCATATAATATCCCTTCTTTACAGGTGTAAAATCTGTTGCTTAAAGCTAAGAGTATGTTTTGTTACCATAATAAAATAGCTTTGAGTGTGTGTTTCAGCTTTTCTCTAGTAAGAATCCTAACTCATAAGTGTCAAGGATTGATTATATGCAGGAAAAGCTAATTGATAACCATGACAACTGTTGCCTATAGCTGAGCGTGTGTGTAAACACTTTTCTGCTTACAGACTCTGAGTGTGAACCTTAGTTGCTAACGATAGTTTTTTATTGGCTGTACACTGTCAAATCAGATTGACCTGATAACCCTTTTCTACTTTTAATCAGGAGAATGATAAATGTATCATTATTTAATCGAAATCCTAAATTGGCCCCTTCCCTTACATTTATAGGTTAGGTCCTTAGGATTAGGATGGTTCCTTTCTATTTCATTCTCTTCAATTAGTAGTAGTGCACTGCAAAAAATATCTTGGCATGAAATCAGTGTAGTCTATTAGATTCATGAGCACAGCCTTTTTAAACTGTTGCTTTTAGCTTCCTGTAATATTTTTAAGCTAATCTTATGTGATGGTATTTTTCTTTTATGTACTCCATTCCCCGAGTTTGTTATCAAGTATTTGGTAAGACCCTTATCCAATCTCTCCAACTACTAGATTGTGTTAAGCAATAGCAAAAGTTTGTTTAGAAAGAGAAAATTCATTAAATCCTTTATCTCTGGAGAAATAAGTTGTTTTAATATGCTTCAATTAAAAGTGTATGTTTGTGTTGATGTGCTTGCATGCATTGAATAGGAAAATTATAGCTACTTATGTTTGCTGCTGTAGAGAAATTCCATGTCTTAGATAGATCTTTTAACTGTTTCCCTCCTAATTTTATTTCTTTGGTTTTCCACCTGCAGCTCCTCCAGCTGTTGTGAAGTCAACAGGCACTGCTGAGAAATCTGTTTCTCAACCTCCAACTGAGAAAATTGAAAGTAAAAGGCAGGTTGAGAAGCAGACACCAAGTTCAGCTGTGCCTCCTAAGCCAAGTGAAGAGAACCTGCGTTCTCCAATTTGCTGTATTATGGGTCATGTGGATGCAGGTAAAACTATGTTGCTTGATTGTATTCGAGGTACCAATGTTCAGGAAGGTGAAGCTGGTGGTATCACACAGCAGATTGGTGCAACATATTTTCCTGCTGAGAACATACGGGAAAGAACAAAGGAACTAAAAGCTGATGCAAAGCTGAAAGTTCCAGGTCTACTGGTGATTGATACTCCTGGGCACGAATCGTTTACTAACTTGAGGTCAAGGGGTTCGGGTTTATGTGATATTGCAATTCTGGTGGTCGATATCATGCATGGATTAGAAAAACAAACAATAGAATCACTCAACCTATTGAAAATGAGGGATACAGAATTCATCATTGCATTAAATAAGGTGAGTACTTCATTCCTTTTTTTTTTTTTTTTNTAAATAAGCTGAGCACTTCATTCCTTTTTTTTTTTTTTTGAGATTTTCCTTCCTTTTTTTTTTTCCATTATAGTGGATGCTCAGGTTTGTCGCTTTGTTCCTGCAACTTTGCAGGTTGATCGGCTTTATGGGTGGAAAACATGTCGCAATGCTCCAATTGTTAAGGCAATGAAGCAGCAGTCTAAGGACGTTCAGAATGAGTTCAATACAAGACTTACGCAGGTGTGGAAGATGTCACACATCTGATCCATCATAGAAAAGATAAAAAGTTGTTGAATCTGCCTAAATTATCTTCTTGTTTTGTGGCAGGTTATCACTCAATTCAAGGAAAACGGTTTAAACTCTGAGTTGTACTATAAAAACAAAGAAATGGGAGAAACCTTCAGTATAATACCTACGAGCGCTATAAGGTACTTGTGAACTAGTTAACTAAAAATTGTAGACCTGGCTAGTTTTAGTCCATTAATTGAACCTTAACCATTTTTTGTTTGTGGAGAAAGATTTGGTCAATCCAATTTGTAATAATGCCTTCATTTTTAATCAAAAACACCCTAAATTGAGTGGGCTAAGCTCTTAAAGTTCCTCGTTTCTTTTGCCCCTGTTCATGCCTACGGGTAAACCATCTCTTTTACTGTTGTTTTGCGGCTGTTGTGTACATGTGTTGACATTTTGAGTGCAATATTGTAGTGGTGAAGGAATCCCAGATTTGTTGTTACTGTTGGTTCAATGGACCCAGAAAACAATGATTGAGAAGCTTACATATATTGACGAAGTGCAGGTAGCTTTACCTGGTTGAATGCTGTAAGATGCCCTAAATTCAGGGATCTGATGTTTATTTCTTTGTCTGCCAGTGTACGGTTTTGGAGGTCAAGGTTGTTGAAGGTCATGGAACTACTATTGATGTTGTCTTGGTTAACGGTGTTCTTCATGAAGGAGATCAAATAGTTGTATGCGGAATGCAGGCAAGTATTTCAAAACGTATCTGTAACATCTTTAACCTGCATTCAGCTTCTGACTAATGAAATTTCTATCATAGGGGCCTATTGTTACCACAATTCGAGCATTATTGACACCTCATCCAATGAAGGAGCTCCGTGTTAAGGTTTGATTACCACTTTTGTCCATTCATTTAATTATTTGTTTATTTATTATATTATATCACCTCCCATGATACAAAATCATGTGATCCTTCTCTGCCCTCCCC